>JAQFZP010000180.1:0-50946 GCA_034695745.1 Geophilus truncorum | reverse complement strand
ATTTTTCAACTTTCTCAAATCACTTCTGTTTCAAGTGAAAAGGCTAGTTCTTGGTGCAAGGAGTTTAAAAGATATCTGAACCTATGCATGCGATATCTTTTAAGAAGCAGCCTTTCCTCTTAAAACGAAATGACCAAATGATAAGGCTATACACTTACCTTTAAGAAAAGGGGAGTTTTACCGTTTAACACCCAAGTGTTTTACCAGATGAAAATCTCGAATGGGTTGTTCGACGTTTCGGCGGTACAGTGAGTGGTCATAATCAGGAACAGGAAATAAAGTAATCTAAAGTTAACCTAATAATCAGCAGGGATGCGATCATAACGTTATCAAATTTGTAGCTGTTTGGGGACAGGTACAAATTTGTCCAGCTCTGACAGATTAGTTGATGTAAGCAAAAATGAAAAACTGAATAAATGGTAAGTCTCTTCTGTTTCAAGTGGAAAAGCTAGTTTTTGGTGCAGGGAGTTTAAAAGATATTGCAAGCATAGGTCCAGCAAAGTTGCAATTAAAACTATATTGAATTGTTATAATTATATTCATTTACAGTATTTATATAAAACATGCAACATAGCATTAAACAAATTTCTTACCACTTCACAGATAAGACTATAAGAGTGGTGTCCCGCAGATTGTAAATATAAGCTTTTGCATTAATTTTGAAAAGTGAGTTGACACTTCTTCACTTCACTTTAGTACAGAGTTAGCAAATGTTGATACAATTTTATATAAAAATAAAAAAGATATAAAATCATCCCTCAATAGAAAACGTCTTACTAAACAACTTCCTGTATTGCACAACAAAAAATTAAGCAGTGACCTACAGCAACAATTTCATTTACAACCTTACTATGTATAGCGTTTCTATAGAGAAGACTTACAACTTCTGCTGGCTTCATTTATGTCTGGCACTTTATTGGCCGGAAATTAGAGCAACCGAGTCGTGGGAGAAGTCTAATAATCTTAAACTAAAGTCCAGGTTGAAATGCTGGGGCTTATCTTCCTATATTAATTGAGATACATCACGTAATTTAAGGGAAAACAATCACCATTTAACCCTGCAGTGCGGGCTGACCCAAATCAAGTTTTCGCCTGGGAATAGAAAAATATTTAAAGGGAAACTTTTTACATGAATACCTAATCAATAATTCACTGTTTTACTGAAAACATTAAGATAGTACAGTGTACTGTACTTTTTACTAAGTATACTTGGTTCTTTCCGAAAAGTGGTTTCTTAAACGATGGTTTTCCAGTGCTCATCATTATAATTATAAAACTTAATAAAACAAAAACTTAAATCATTAAATATTAAACAGAAAAATCATAAATTGTTATTTACTTAAAACTAAAGACAAACTCGAGACCTTGTTGACTGTGCAGTAAAGATGAAAGGTTTAACTGCGATCACCAGCTGACAAAGCAAGACGCTTGGTTTTGTTGATTTCGACTTCCGTTGCAACTGCCTTATCACCGTTGAAATTCCTTTGTGTTGTCAATCACAACACAAAACCAGATGCAATCAATACATTTTCAAAAAATAAAGGAGTTTGGTGTTATTAGTCTTGACTAAAAGGTTTGTTCATTTTCATTTTTAAAACTGATGAACAATTTAAAAGTTTTATACATACGGTACATTATTATAAATATTGTAATTCGTGTTGAAAATTCACGAACTGTTCACACGAGCAGTTTTGATGTTGATGTTGATCTGTGAGTTGAAAATGAGGCTGCTCAGCTTGATGCGTTTCAAAGACTTCAAAGTTTGTGACAGTCTCTTGAATTAATTATTCCCAGTGTGAAATTATACATCAGATTATATTTAGAGGCTTAGTTAGATAAATCTGCTGTGCAGCGTAGGTTAAATGAGTCGAGCAAAATAAATTTAGTTCCGACCAGATTTGTCTTTTGCTACATTTATTGTATTGCAGTGCTTGCTGATTCAACCATTTCGTAACGAAACTTTTTCAACCCAGAGCCAAGTTCAAGTGGTTTTTCTGCCCTAAATACTTATATGGTCCTGCTGGAAAAACCAGATATGCAAAGCTAGGCAAGAGAGAATGGCAATTGCGTACAATGCACAATCTCCTTAGCCATCCTGCTTTTCGTCATATTAAAAAAACAAATGGTGTCATAAAAAAAAAAACATTTTCCAATTTGCAGATATTTTTCTGTGACATTGTGTTTAAAAATAATGCTGAAACCATTCATTAGTGTTCTTAATTATAATTTATTTTAATAACAATTTATTTTTAACATTTTCATAAAATATTTTCCGTTTGTCTATCAAGAATGTAATAAAAACTTTAGTTTACCTCGCATATTTTCGCTTAGACACGTTTCTAAGTGCAAACATTTCTCTTGAAAAATGTTATGTAGCCATATTCTTACAAATTCCTTCATTTCTTTCGTGACATGAGTGCACTGAATTGAGCAGAGAAAATTGTGCGGAGAAGATATAGCTCAGCTGTAAGCTAATGCCTCTAATGTAATTTAATAAAATAAGATCAAGCACGGTGTAACAAGTCACAGATATGCGATGTCTTCGTATTTATACAGCACAAGTTGACAGTTTTTGATAAGTTGTAGCCACTCTGGAGACCAGAGCACTCCGAAAGGAAAGCTGCGCCTGTCACAAATCGACTGTAAGAATAAACCTATGCGGCTGTAAAATGTTAGCAATTGTTGGCGCCCAAAAAGCAAAAAAAGTGTTAGGAAAGTAGTTAAAGTTTTTATTTTTCTTCCTTCGACCGCTATACTTTTTGACTCATGAAATGTTGGTATGACAATAACTAAGGATAAAACTTGTGATAGACATTTGTTTGCAACTAATAAGCTTAGATGTCACTCAAATTTTATAAATTAAATTATGTTTATAGTTAAAACTGAACAACATTATAATTTTTTTTAAGGTTGAATCAGTTCTTCATCTGGGAATTGAAAGGGATAAAGGAAATGTTATAAAAAATAGCAAGATGCATTGCACAGATCATAGGTCACAGGTGTCATTTGTAATATTGTCAGGTTGTCGACAAATCTTTTGCGAGATGCAGAAAGGACGAGCCTTCCAGCACCACTCATGCGAACAAATAGAAAAAAGCTTATTACTGTGGCCACACGTTTATTCCCTTGGGAAATGCAGTAACATATTGGGATTGCATGGCATCAACATAAAATAGAAGCTTTGATTGACATCAGACTAGTAAAATAAACTTTTTCCAAGATAGGTTTTACTATACCATTACAGTCGAATGGGCAGAAATATTACTCTGAGATACTGAGATACTGCAGATAAATATATCAGTATTTAACGTATTTCAGTTTAATTCACATGAACTGCAGATGTTGTATATATGTAATTACCTAAGTCTGCAATGTGTATGATTTCGTTAACTACTATTTTATCAGTCATTAAAACGGCAAATGAAATCCTGTATGTTTAGAGTATGGTAATTACAGTGAAATTCAGTAAGTGAGTAGGGTAATCTGCAAGACTGAAGCAAATTTAATTAGACTAACGTGACACCGTATCTTATTACTGACAAAACAACAAGTATATCAATGTCAACTTCATCAACATAAGATTCAATTTAAATTCTTAAATCGTTAAAGTTGTTTTAAAATTCATTTAGCCATAATGGCATTATTACCTCTTCCAAGTAATTACAATTTCGTGTAAGAAACATAAAAGCAGCTTATACCAAAACCACAAAGATTCACTTATTTTGTTAAATCCTCTGGAGGTTTCCAATTTTTCAAAAGTTTTAAGCGATTTCTCAAGAGAGACTTACACTTATGCATTAAACATGCTATTAAAGTATTAAGTGGGGAAATGTAGTTTTGCTTACTCTTGCATTTCTTAAAATTGTGATAAATGATCAAAAACGTAGAAAAACAGCCCATTTGCAAATGCAATAACTGAATCCTTATAAAACCCCCAGAAATTTATCTGTGGTTAATTAGACAATTACTTACAATTAATACGGTAATACTGTACCAATAGCTAAATTGTGTTAAATATAAACCAGACCGTGCTTAACATTTTAAATTCGTCAGAATGGAGTGTAATTGCTTTTTGTATACAGTAGTGTAAATGAACATCCCATTTCTTACTTAAGGTAATGATGAGAAATGTGGTTATGTTGGCTGGGATTTGCTCTTACCACAGTTACATTCTTGGGTGAAAGAATTACAATAAATTTGTTGTAGAAGTGACTGTTCTTTTATTGTCTTAAAGTTGAAAAGGGAATACAAGTAGGTATAGATTTATCTTAAAAGTTTACTCAACAACTTCACATCTTCACTACTTTTTGTGATAGCTAGGGTTATCCATTATGCATTAAACAAAAGTTAATGCAAGAATAAAAAAGTCTTTCCATGAAAAATGAAGATTTCTTTCGACTCATCTGCATCTCCAAAAGTTAAAATACAAACATTTGAAGTAAGTGCAGAGTGGATAGATCAACTTTAACAGTGACAAAGTGACGTCTTTGAAACGGAACCATGGAAAAATGTAAATCCCTTATAAATCCCTGCAGTTTTCTAGGCATTGTAGATGAAATTCTGCTTTCATATGCACCCTGCTAAGAAGTAAGCGCGAAATGTTCAGTTTGCTGCATCCTACTGAGAAAGTAGTGTAATTTTCCCACAGTTGAGAATGAATGTAGTAGAGACGACTGTATTGATTTTATAGTAAATTTGATTATGGTAATTCACAATCTAAATAGCTATCAATTATCGTACCTATTGCTTTTAAATTAAATAAATTAAGTTCTACGCTATAATCTCCTCTTGTCAAGTTTGGAACAAATTTCATACACATTATATCCTCTTGCGACAACGTGTTGCAAACAGAGGGTATATTTTTAAAACCTCTTAACATTAGGCACAGATGTTGTACAGTATGAATTCGATCCAAAAACCCTACGGAGGTTATCGTGTAACAAAGTGCATTTGTAAGTTTTGCTTGAGCCAAAATTTTACCAAGAATAAGAGCTACATTATTCTTTACGTCAGTTGTTATGTAAAAATCTAGCAGATAGACACGCTAAATAAACGGGTTTAATTCGTCTACTTTAAACATAAAAACTTGATATATTGTACTAATAAATTATTTAACTGGAAGGACTTCCTTCTTTATTTAGGTGCACCTCCCACAGGTGTCTTTACTTATGCAGAGCTTCTCCAAAAACTGACTTGATAAAATTTATTTTGTGAAATCAAATTAACTCTGACTAGTGGATGTGGTTCATTTATTTGGTTTAGAATAATTAATTTCGTTTTGTCTTTCTCAGTTTTTGCATAAATAAACCACGAATTTATTTTTCAATAATTATACAACATGCACCTTTAAGTCAGACTATCAATTATTTATATAACGAAGAATATGAATTCTCAGGCATCGCAAAAAATATGAAAGAAAGAACAATACTGAAATCAAATCAAAACCATAAAACTTTTATCATCTGCAGAATAAGAGCAACAAAAATGAATTGAATTAGAATGAAACAAGAAAAAAATAAAAGTAGTTTTTTTTTTCAAATCTGAACGTCTCATTTCTATTCATCATTTTCAATCTTTTTTTGCAAATTGTGAAAACTGATTACCCATTTCCTCTTAAAGCTCAAAACTACATTTTAATGAAGTTGGAGAAAACAATGATACAACCTTAAGAAGTAACTGCACATTATACTGTTTCGAAAAAATAGCTCGAGCAATCAATTTTGCTAATAAATTACTTCTGACATAAAACGGTGAGTTTCTAGAAAATTACCTAAACGCTCCCAGTCAACGAAGAGCTGAAATTTGGGTCGGAAGGGTTAATTGCTTTCTCAAACCAAGAGCGAAAACGAGGTCAGTAAACAATTAATTGGTTAATGATGAAAGAATAAACCACTGCTGCGGTTTCCGGAAAACATGAAATATTTAAAAATTAATTCATTGCCCGCAAGCATACGCAGAAGTGCCCGTCACAGGTGAACAATTTTTATCTTTCATTATTTTTTTACAACGGAAAAAAAATCATTTCATTCCGTATTCTCTACATTTCTTGCAGCTATAATTTTTTATTGTAACCTAAGAGGATTTGGCTGTAATAACACCCTAGAGTGATATTTTCACACGTTCAAACATAGCAATGTGATTTTTTCTACTTTCACATTTCAGCTGATTTTTTCTGTTGTAATGCATTAACGTAATCATTTCCATTTTCATATTTTTTTTACGTGCTAATTTCTCACACAGTAGTGCAGGAACCAATTCTTTTCGAGGCTAATCTTATGTACACTAATAAGTGCAAGATGAAATCGATATTTACGCCGCTTGATTGTGAATAATTTAAATTACTCACCATCACCAATAAAGAGAACCGGCGAGTACATCGCTGAACTTTCGAATCGCTGCATTCAAGCACGAAATATAAACTGCATTTCATGCTAGAAAGAGTAAAATAATTTAAAATTATAACGACCTAATCACATTTCAACGCGCAGTTATTAAATTTCACCTTTTGGTTTTGTTTGTCAAGTTAATTGTGGTCCAATTTGTATTTCGTTATCATTAACCACGTCTTGCTGCTTGAAAACATTCTTCACTAGCACGCATGCGTGCTGAAAGAAAAATGCAAACCGCGAGTCTCCATTGGAGCAGTCTGTCACACGCACGAGAGCAACGTGCATGCTTTCCACCGCGATGCGCTTCGACTCAACGGACATGTCTTTACAATGGCTAATACTAGTTTTAAGTGTGCAGCTCATTTACAGGTAAGTCACGTGATTTCTTTTATTATTTTATTCATCAAAATGTATTTCTTAAAACACCGAGACTCGTCACGATTCAATTACCCGGTTTATTAGGCGTGTTAT
This sequence comes from Geophilus truncorum, assembly GCA_034695745.1. Taxonomy (NCBI): domain Eukaryota; kingdom Metazoa; phylum Arthropoda; class Chilopoda; order Geophilomorpha; family Geophilidae; genus Geophilus; species Geophilus truncorum. The sequence goes on along the minus strand of JAQFZP010000180.1, from coordinate 44,086 downwards.
GCTTCCCTGACAAGCACTCAATTGCCCGCCTGCTGATCCCACTTTCCCGCAATACATGGAACCATTTTAGTGCAGCTGCAAATATTGCACATTTAATTTGTATCCTATCATTTTCCCATTTCACACTTAACCCAAGAAAACAACCGGATAAGAGTTTCTTTATCCCAGCGATCGATAAAGCTTCATCAACTTCAGAAAATATATCGTTTGCCCAGTTATCACCTGCAGACACACATATATATCTTAGCACTCTATAAAGATGAGTGGTTCTTCAGTAAATATTCAGTGAGATAATGGAATAAAGAATGAGACAACTTTGATTTCTCACTTGAGAATCAAATAAGGAAAGATTTATGTAAATTAATCCCATCTCTTTTAAATTAAGTACCGTTTTTCTCTTAAATGTTTAATGTTTGTTTTATCGGTTAAGTCAATTTTCAAGCAATAAAGAGTCAGGACTCGAGTATTTATTTATTCATGTCAATGTTTTCGAATGTTGCATTCAGTTTTCAAAACATGAGTGACCTGGAGATCTTGGACCGCTTACTTAAAGGATACGATCGAAGAATGACTCCGAGTGATAAACAAGGTAAAGAAACTAACTTTATAAAATATTCAAGTAGAAGTAGAGAAAGAGAAAGAAAAACAAAAAAAACGCAAAAAAAAAATCAATTCATTTCACAGGAACTCCGACTTTGGTTTCGTGTGAAATTTACATTCGAAGCTTTGGTTCTATTAATCCAATGACTATGGTATGGAAATGAGTGATTTCATTACTTTTTTCATGAAATTGAATTTTCTATACGTTTCTTATTAAATTAATCCTAAACGACTGTATATGTAGGATTATCAAGTAGATTTGTACTTGCGGCAATCATGGACCGACCTCCGTTTTCAAAGTGAATACTTAACGCACGCACTCGATCTTAATGACGCTAATTTGGTGAAGATGATATGGAAACCTGAAGTTTTTTTCGCAAATGCCAAGCATGCAGATTTTCAATACGTCACGGTTCCCAACGTTCTCATTCGCATTCAGCCAGACGGACATATTCTATACATGCTCAGGTGTTCTGGAAATGACTTTTTCTAAAAGTTATTTCAATAGCACTTTGTAATATCTATCCGCACAGATTGAAATTGACTTTCGCCTGCATGATGGACCTTTACAAATACCCATTAGACAGCCAATTATGCACCATGGAAATTGCAAGCTGTCAGTTTGTTGTTTTTTCTAAACTTAATTATATCGTAATTAATTTCTAACGTCATTTTAAAAAAGTAAATATTTTTTGCTAAAAAAAAATAGTTTCCAAGACAACGAAAGAACTTGAGCTTTTATGGGTTATTAATGAACCTATCAAAATGACTGAAGGGCTCAAACTGCCCCAGTTTGAAATCCAAGACGCAGTTGCATCTAAATGCAACGCAACTTTTCATATCGGTATGTTTCCAATAAAAAAAAAAAAAGAAAAAAAAAAAGAGGTATGGTTTCATAAAGTCATCTCCCTCAAAGATAGTTTTTCGGAATACAAAAGTACTTTGGTCTTTTTATACCTGTTATCTTTTCGTTGGTGACGTGATTTTGTATTGATTCAATGGTTTCCACGAGAGCTTTAAAACGTATAACGTTGAAAAAGGCCACATACTGTAGCTAGTGTTCAGCAATTAACGGCAAACACCAACTTGAGTAAGCTACGTAAAAAGTTTTTATTTAAGCATAAGATTAAAGTCTTGAAATTTCTTCAGTACCTTACAAACTACTTGCTCCTCAGAAGATAAATCATCTTGAGTCATAAAAAGAATGTTTTTTTTCTCCTGAAAAAAAAATTTTCTTTCACGCGGGTGAAAACCATCTGTCATTAATATTATCACCGCCTAAATTATGATGAGAAAAAATTCATCCAACTCTGAAATTTCGACCCAAGATTGGTTTTACTTCTTCCAATAAAACCCAGCGACGACAAAGACCTCATTTTATATTTATAAAACCATTCCTCTCACATAAAAATGTAGTAAAGTGAACTTTGTTGACCCTAATAATGTCTCACTTGTTGCCTGTTAGGTGAGTACAGTTGCCTCGTAGCTCAATTTTTACTCAAACGTTCGATCGGGTTCCATCTGGTGCAAAGTTATTTGCCCACAATTCTTATCGTCGTTATTTCCTGGGTTTCATTCTGGCTCGACGTAGAAGCTATACCGGCCAGAATCACTCTTGGAGTGACCACTCTACTGACAATCTCATCTAAAGGCAGTGGAATTCAAGCTAACTTGCCCCAAGTAAAACTAAATTAATAATAACTATAAAAAAAATAAAACCAGTTTTTCTTCAGTGATTTAATATAAGTTTGATTGGCATTTCCTCAGGTATCGTACGTTAAAGCGATGGACGTGTGGATGGGAGTATGCACAACTTTTGTGTTTGCTGCTCTACTGGAGTTCACATTCGTTAATTACACATGGAGGAAACGGACCAATCAAGGGAAGCGAAGTATTTGGAGCATTTTATTTGGGGTGAGTAAAATTAAAGAGAAAAAGTCTTCACGCTTCGTTTGTCTTTGTGTGTAGCAAATTATGAAATTCGCATTTTTATTGGGGCTTTTTATTTGCAAATTCAATTTTAAATCAACAGGCTTTTTAATTTCGTTATCACCGTTTCAAATCACCTAGATCCAATTAAAAGATGTTGCTAACGGCAATCAAGTCATCGTGAAAGCTGTTTGCGTTTTAAGATAAAGTTGTTATTCAACTTGCCCACTTAATCCGTTTAGAAGTGAAGGAATTTAGTATGAAATTTTTCAAACGCTTATAAGCTTATGCATTAATAACTTGTTCACACACTTATGATTTTATGAATTACATTTTTTTTCCTTTTATGTGACATTCATTGCAAGAAGTAAAATTGACAGGTACTGAAATTGCCTGCAGAAAACGTTATTATAAACAATGTATGTAAACAAGAAAATTACCATTTGAAATCTTGAGAAAATCTTTTTGTTCCAACTTCTTGCTTCGTGTTTACTCAACATTTAAATTCAAAAGTGATTGTTTATACAGTGTGGCCCAAAGCTTTCCCTCCTTTGACTTGAAGCTACACTTTCATCCATTCGGAAAACCCTGGGTTTCATCAGAGGAATACTTCTGGGAAGTTTTAAAGTAGTAACAAAGTTGTCATTTCCAATAATGCTTTTGAGAAGTGATGAAGTCAGATAGTTAGGCATCAAAATAGATTAATAAAAACTGTTATAAACAGGTTTTGATCGTGACTAACAGTCCAAGCAAGTGAAATTTAAAAAAGGAAATTGATTTCGCCAGTTTGGTTTATCGGAAATCAAATACAGTATTTTAGTAGAATTCCCAAAAGTATGCTTCAAGTGTTGTAAGTGTCCCAAATATAGGAAATACAGAAAGCTTACAAATCGTAAAATATAAATTTAGACAAATTCACATCTGGTTCTAGACCACGTGTGAATTTATTTCAAAATCAATTGAGTAATTATTATTGCCGTAGTAAAGCTAGATGAAAAATTTCGTGAAGTATTGCGCGATTCAATTACCAAGCCCTTTTCATACAAAAAAGGTGATGGCATGCGGACTTGTAAGTCAACCATGTATTAATGATTGCTAAATTTCGAATTAATTCTCAATGAAATTTGCGCTTGATTGAAGGCAAATACCAGCATCAAGAATTGCTAACATTCTTTCATTTGCAAAACTTTGTGTGGTGTACAGTATAAGTTTAAACAACCTAACATTAAATCGTGTACTTTACCGTATAATGTGGATTGCATTTCACGCGGTTCTTTTGTTGTGTGGCAACAAAAACTTGTAATAAATAAATCTTACCATACTGTACATTCTTGCGAACTTTTCTATGCACTGACCAAAATAAATTGTGAGAAATTTTTACTCTTCTCACAATATAACAAAAAAGAATTTGTTTTTTAAGGGACTGCTGATGCAAGCACATGTAATGAGTTTAAGTGTTTTTCCTCTTCATTTTATCACCGAATACACGACATTTTACATAGAATCCAACTTAAAACTATGCCCTTTGTTTGAGCTACTCTATTATGCGCATACTTTACCTGGGAATAGGCAAGTAAAGTGAAGAAACTAGTTGACTGTTCACCCACAGTGTCTTTTAGCAGTACCCGGCTATGGGTTTTTCCACTTTAAAAGAACTTTACCTACTTCAATAAAAAAAATAACATTTCTTTGGCTCGCATCATGTACTAAAGCGACCACTCTTTCCTTCAATTGAAAACATTGTTTACTGTTCCTTCTCAGTTTACTTTGATCTTAACCACGTTTTTTTTTTTATCTTTCAGAGAAAAACATTCAATTTTCACAGTTCTGTGACAGAACTGTGAGAATTGAATGTTTTTCTCTGGATCTAGGATATTAGAAATTTTTCTAAGTTTTTCTTGCACGTAATACATATTTTACATCCTAAGTAAAAATGACACCTCGAGTTTCATTTTTTACCAAGCGTACGTGGATATACGTTGAAAATCTAGTTAATATAATATTTCATAAATAATATTGAAACTTGACATTAATCAAATTGACATTTTGAAATTACACTGCGCTATCAATGTTTCACTTCTGAAAAGTAAAAAGCAATTTAAATTGTTCAGTTTAAGAGCTTCTGTTTCACTGTTTTTACTGTGGAGTTACTAAGTGCTTGCCTTTAAATATTTGATTACTTACACTTGGCGTATTAATTTGCTAACAAAAAAATGTAGTAAAAGTTTTATAACCTCCAAGTCCATAAATAAAAGAATAATTTATTAATTTAAATTTTTTTCTTTTTTTATCTTTTTTATCTTTCAAGCTCATTATCATAACAAAAGACTTACGTTTAGTTCATAATTTATTACGTTCAAACTTAATTTTAAAAATTCAACATTTTAAAAGATAACTTGGCAATTTTTTTTAATTTTTTTGCACACTAATAATATTCTTTCTAAACATTAATTCCGGTTAAGTACTGTAAATACACCCAAGAAAATAACACCATCATCAACAGCAATTTATCTTTCCACTACATTAGTAATCAACTTAGCACCTGTCATAAAACTGTTTGCAACATCATCTTTATGCCGCGAGACAGGTTAGACAGTAAACAGAATCCAGAGAGCAGTTTTTGTTTTCGTCCTGTCATTTTGATTTTTCTTGGGATCAACATGAATCAAACTAGAATCATCACTTCAAATACCATGAATTTACTTATTACGACTTCATAAACATTTTTAAACCTCTTCCCATTCGCAGCATTCTTAAAGGTCGAGATTTACTCAATTTCGCTGTGATGCTGTACACCAACAAAACACTGCAGTGAAGCCCAGGAACAGCGTAACAAACTGCATGTCAAATTGAATTGCCAACTCCCAATATCCTTCCTTAGTAGCGAGGAAATTCCGAGTGCAATCAGTTTACAATGTGCCAAATTTTTCGCTTGTAAATGTATCTACCATCTTCAATTCTATCAAGCCATTAAACAGCTGTTATAAATAATTGAAATAAATTTATACAATTAAATAAATTAAACCAACTTTTTCAGCTTCCAATTAAAAGCTGAAAAAGTTGATTTAATTTGTTGCGAGTTTTCAATGTGTGATTGAGTATAATGATTATATACTCAATCACACATTGAAAACTCGCAACATTTACTATATACATAAAACCCGATTCTAAGATAAAGCCTGATAACTTTTATATTTTTAAAACAAACAACATTTTTAGATGAACTTTAAATTTGTCGTCCCATTCATTGCATTCTTATGGGAGTTACCCATTTCCCTTTTGCCACGAAAGCTCAACAGCAAAGCCCAGGGGCAGCATAAAAAACTAAATGGCAAATTGAATTGCCAAACCGAAACCCTCAATATCCTTGGCGGCATGAAACTTTCATACACTCTAACTTTCACCTCTTACGATGAACAGTGTCATTTTTTTACTTTAACATTTTTAAAAAAACGTTTTCAATACATTTCCCGCACCATTAACATGTTAAGCACTTTTCATTTCCTCTAAATCTTGCTTAAAATATATACGGTATTAAGCGTAAATACGAATTTGTTTTGCAGGATAAAGATGACTTCGACAATGATGAAGTTAAGAGAGAAAAACGGAGTGAGAAACTCGATCAGACGACCATCAAAGACAACCAGCAAACCGTGAAAAATAAACTTCGCGCCTCGCGCATAGATCGAATTTGCCGCGTGGGATTTCCTGTCGGCTATTTGATCTTTAATCTTTTCTATTGGCCGTACTATTTACTCTAAACCGCATTTAATTCAATCAGAATAGTGTTGTAAACACCAATTTACTTCCTCTTTCTATATGTTTAACGTGCAATGTTGTAAAACAACTTTTCATGTTTCAACTGTGATCTCGTAGCGAAACCGTCTAAATGCACTGACATGTATAAAGCTGTAAAATTGCCATTACATAAAACATAAGCCAATATTTTTATGAACAATATGCATTCAGATAAATTATATAATAATAATGTCGTAGTAATGTTATTAAAAAAATCTAATTTAAAACTAATTTTTGTGTAGTTTTTTTTTTATTCGTTCGCAAAGTTCTTTTCCCAAGGTGAAACAAGGAAAGCTGCAATGTACTGTACGCCAGATTGAAAGCAGTTTTCAAACCGAATTATTCAATTGAACAATAGGGAATACGCTTTTGGGAAAAGGAGTAAAGAAGATAGCTATCGATCTATTACTTATCTATTCACTTGAGTCATTCTTAAAAGTTCGCTTAGTTGTCTGTGAGAGGAAATTTTTTTCTCGGGTAAAGTATCGAACTGGCAACTTTTTTAAGAAAGAGAAAGTTGAGCTTACAGAAAATTTTCTAATCTAGCAATTTACCGTTGGGAAATCTCTTTAAACTGATTGAAGAGTATCGTCTCAAGTACTTGAGAAAAAATGGAGAAAAAAATTAACAAATATAATTTCAATTTATTTTTTTAAGTATAACAACTTAAGTGAAACAAGGTTGAAAAACGACATATATAAGGTTTCGCCACTTCCAAAAATAGGAAATTCAATATTCTAAGAAATTTTATCAGAAAACTGACAAATATATACAGTATATATAAACACACATTTTAATGTTTTTAAAATTTGTACCTTAACTTGGATTTGACATTATGCAAGGGAAATTTTATATTTTATATACAAGTATTTGCAATGTATTTTCAAAATCAATTCGAATAATGTCACATTTTTAATTTAAAATCAACCAATCACACCTTGTTGTACTTTTCAATTTCTATGCATTCTTAAGCTATCTAAGACAAAATAAACTCACCCAAACTCAAGTAAATCAGTGCAGCTTTTATCACTACCTGAATAATGCAAACTTTAAATTCAATTATCTCACATTGTATTGAGCTTTGACAAAATTAATTTTAAAGAATAATACACTACAATTCAGTATGATAATTGTTTTGTATCAATTTTGCGCAATTTCATTACCAGACCAGCCCTTTATTCAGAAGGCATTCTCTGTTAAAAAAAAACTTTAAATTTGGTAGAGTAGGGGATGGATGATAAATCGGTTCTGCATTTTTTTAGATAGCTAGAGTAATCGATGTAATAAATTTCAAATGAACCAAACTACAGCTAAATACCATCTTTGTTTTCTCAATTGTAAATTACAAGAATTTTTGAAAGTGTATTACTGTATTCCGTAATTGTTTTTTTTTTTTTAGCAACTTAAAATTCGAATTTATTAAGTATTCGTAAAACTACGGAATGCGAATGCAGTAATGTGAACCCCATTCTTGAGATCTAATCCCTGTCATCTCAAATATTTAGAAATGACAGCTAAGACTCATTACGCATACAGAAGTGTTTCTAGAAAGACAGTCTTACTTACAAAATCAACCCTCACATTAAAGTGACAATCCACTCCAAACAAGTTAAAACAGAATGCATCATTGATAAAAACAAGCACTGTCACGCAAGAAAGAATTCTAAAAATAATCGCTCATTCATCATTCTAAAAGCTACTTTGTGGCACCAATGAAACACATTTCCAAATGCTTTCATCAAAATGAGTTCATGCTGTATACAATCCTAGGATTTCCCCAATTTAAATATTAGATGTTTACATAACATTCGTGAGTTCATCTAAAATAACTATAAATTACCTATTGTATAAAAATCTGGCGCAAAGGCAGGCATTCGTTTAAAGACTCAATACCCAAAACCGAATCCATCATTCTTTATGCAGTTGAAAGTCCAGCAAAACAAAAGTTGGAGAAGAAATTGAAAATTTGGAAAGAGTTTCTCTTGGAGTCCCATTTATTACCACACTCTTTTCCCTGAATATCCCACTCCCTGACTTTTACACTGAAGACTTACTCGAACAAAACCTCCATCATTATAGAGACAAAAAATACTTTTGTAGACATTATAATAAGTAGAAGCTTTAAGCTGTGGAATTGATGAGATAAGAAAGGCAGTCCTGCATTGAGCAATGTAAGCAAAGTCCCATCCTTAAAAAGTAAAAATGTAAAACGAAAAGACCAGTCGAGCCGGAGATTCCGCGAGCCGTTACCCCGGCGCCCCAAGTGAGTGGTGAGGCGAGAGTTCCTGCAGAGGCAGTAGAGGACTCACTCGGATCGCCGGTCGCGTCGGAGTCTTCGTCGTCTTTCACAGGCTCTACGGTGCGGGAGGCATCGGTGTCATCGTCGGTCGCGAGCGACGGTGAACAGAGCAATAAGGCGAGCGAAGTCCAATGTCCGTGGGAGGACAATTTCACGAGCCAGCCGGCATCGCAAGGAGGCCCTTTAGGAGAGACCAGCAGTCGAGCGAAGATAAAGTGAAGAAAATCGGACATTAAGTTATGGACATTGAATTATAGACACTGAATTTTCTGTTTAAATTGTAAGAAGCTGTTTAGTTACATAATGATTTATTGTTACTTTTAGGCGTTGAAATTTTAGATTTTAGAGTGTTATATTACTTATATATTTTTGGAATTCAACCCAGTTTCACAATTAGGAGGAGCAATGTTGTGTTCGTAATTAAGTGTAATAATTGAGTGAATAATAATTATAATTAAGTGAAATAATGGAGTGAGTAATGGAGAGAATGCTAGTGTATTAGGAAATGGTACGATAGTGGTAATTGTTGAAACTGTGTTGCCTTAGTTACTGAAATTGAATAAATTGTTGTGGCGCCCTCGGTTGATAGATTTAAGAGTTGGTTATTGTTGACATTGTATGATTATTAGTTGCTAAGGTTTGTCTTGTTGTGGTTTTGGAATGATGAATATGGCGATGTACATGTAAGCTCTTCTCGTGGATATTAAACTGTTTTATTCGGACTTTGAGCTTGTCTTCTGACTTTTGACGATTCGTGAGTAGGACTAATCGAGGCCTAAGTAAAAATGGATAAACCAGGGTTGATTGCGAGTCGGAAAACATTAAGACAAAGTTGTTTAAGTCTTTTAAGGATTTGTCAGTTAAGGTTCCGATGAAATTAGAGCAACTTCAACAAGTGGACGAAGGGTTTATTGTTATGATTTTTGCTTATTATTGTTAGTTTTTAAGGTTGTTTTATAAGGTTGCTACTAGAGGGTTGCGCCGAGGCAGCTTAGCCGGCTCAGCCGCCATTTTATGACTTTGAAAATCCGCTAGCCATCAGTCATGTTTAATATTTAAAAAAAATTTCAAATAAATGCATATAAACTTTAAAATATAGAATAATATAATAACAAATTTTCAATTTTTTTAAATTTAAACCTGCTAGCTGACTCTGAGCTAAGCCGCCAGCCGCCTGTTCTTCCTGCACTCACAAAACCAGCTAGCTCGAATGTGTAATGGCGGTTTTGAATGTACGACGGTTTAGGCGAATAAAACGTGTTCTTTCGGGCAAATCAGAGTGTTATTTTCAGCAACAACAAAGTGGTGACCGTTCGTTCGTTCCTCCTTTTAGTTCTTGCCCCGAGAGGCGCAAGAACAATGGCGACAGGAGGAGGAGAAAGGAAAAAATTCAAAAGATCACCGACTAATAGTCGTGTTTTCAATCGCTCTTAGTGATCAAAATTACCAAGAATACACAAACATCAATTGCGCATGGGGCATAATATTAGATCGTATGGACTGCAAAAACAATAAAAGAATGCGTGGCAAATTTTATGATTGGTGGCGCGACCACGGTAGGTCACAAAGCACGGAAACGAGAGAAAGATGAAAGAGGATGAAAAAACCAGAACCAAAACAAAGAAAATTAGATGACAACATAATCATTGCACTCAATGTACAAATTAATGACAAGATAGAAAACTAAGAGACTTAAAATACAACCAGTCAAACAAAGAGCAATTATTGAAAGATAGAAGAAAAACAAGAGAGAGAAGAAAAAACCGATGTTGCTTTGAGCAAAGCCAATGCTTTACTAAAATAACAATACATCTTCAGTTACGAAGAAAACTCTTAAGAATAGTCATTGACTTGCTACATCATATCATTGTAAGTAACAATTAAATAAGATCACACATCAAGAATGAAAGCATCCATCAACAATGATATCATGAACTAAAAGGCTTAAACTAGGCTCAACTGAATATAAAATACAAAGAATAGGCTTAACTAGAAATTGCCTTAAACCTAACTAATTCTAAAATGTCTCTTTGAGAAGGCACAACAAAGATTCCATTTTGTACATTTGAGAAACATACCCCCTTTTGGGTCCCATTTATTAGCACTCTCTTTTCCCTGAATTTCTCACCTAAAAACCACTGAATTTCCCACTCCCACTCCCTGACTTTTACCACTCTTTAATTTTTTTTCTTACACTATTTAAACTAAATGTCACACTTTTTTCACTTACACTATTTAAACTTTAAGTAGTTATTTAAGCTAAAAAAAAAGGTACTATAATAACAAATATTCCATTTGTCTCGAATTTACTGTGTCTTGATTTTTACCTTATCTTGATTTTATCGTGTCTCGAATTAAACGTTGATTGCGGCCCGACTTTTCTGTGTATCGCGTCTCGAATTCGCCATGTATCGTTTCTCGAATTCACAGTGAATTGCGTCCCGAATTCGACGTGTATCGTGTCTTGAATTCACTGAGAATTGCTATTCGAATGGGAAATAAACGGTAAAAAACAACAGGTTATGGACCCAACACGCCATCACTGCAACAGTAACTGATTCAAGGACGAAATTTCGGTAAATTCGTGTCGTTTTCGTGCGAGAAAAGTCGCGCAAATCGAGAACACGTGGTAACAACGTGGAGGCCGGGAACAAAAAAGCAACGTGAAAATTTGGCGTTGGTATCTGGGAAAAACTCTAATGTGGTGACGAAATGGATTCGAAAATAACGAATTTTTAAATGCTTAAATTAACCGTGCATTGCGGCTTGAATTTACCGCGTTTCTGTCTTGTAGTGGCGACATTTTGCTTGTTTAGATGGCGCGGTATACAAATTACCCGAAAAACACGATTGCGCATGTGGGGGGACTTCTTTTTTGCAAGTACTTTTATTGCTATTTTTAATTTAATAAGAAAAAATAAATAAATATCCCCGATACGATATTCAGAATATCGATTAACGAAGTGTGATATTCAAAATGGCAGTAAAAATCAAAGTGTAAAAGTGAGTGTTTTTTAAGTGTGAAAGTCAGGGAAATGAGTGTGACAATAATATAATATGTCCCATTTATCTTGCATACCAAACTCAACTTGGATTTAATAAACTGAAGTATCCATTTATAAGTGATAAGCCATGGCATATCCGTACCAGTGGATAGTCTAATCCTTCTATTGTTATTTTTTATTTATAAACCTGCGGGCGGCCGCACTCTAGCAGCAATTTAATAAGACATGAACAAATTTACTGCCACGAAAGATTACCTAGTTCTAGTAGGATTAAATATTAACTATTTAAAAAAAAAAAATTCCGAGCTGACGGGATATAAATAAAAAAATTTGTGTCAAGATAAAATATATATCCCAAGCTAAGACTTTTTAATACTGATTTTTTTCCATTTCACTCTTTCTCTGCCAACAACTGTGGAAAAAAAATTAAAGCTGAGTTATAGCGTGTAAACAAACTAAAAGGGGGGAAAATGATAGAAAAATCAATAGATTGCCATTAATATAAATAATCGATAATACAAAGGTAAGAAATCAGTGTTAAAATCTTTTAATTTAAAATATTGAAATTAAATATGGATTAACGGATATTCTAAATTAGCATATCAATGTAATTAGCTCGTTAATCCTAACTTCTGTCATTATTGGCACACTTTTATCAGTTTACAGACACAAACTTCATGTAGTCAATATGACATTCATAATTACTAATTTTATCTAATTTAACATTTTAATGTATTGGAGAAAATATCCATTTGTTATGAAACGTCATGACAGATAATTCGATTTAATTAATATACACAATGTTATCAAAATGAGTAATAAGGTGAAGAAGCAGAATCATAATGGAAAAATAATTCTTTTCCGAAAATGATTACATACAGTACTTTGTCATTTTAGTCATTAATCAGTGTTTTAGTCAGTGTTGAAAACCAGTGTTTCTTGTTTGCTCATTTATGAGTATCGTTGTTGATGTATTATTTAAAATAGTGATAGTGATTCTAAAAAATCGCTATTATGAAAAAAATTGGTATAGCGTTCACTACAAAATCCTACTGGTACCGGTAGTCTGCAATTTGGTGAAGACAGCGATCACTATCAATATCCCGCTACAAATAGTGATGACAACGCTTTTAACACTGCATTTCACTTGCTGGTCCACAATTTACTTATTATAGTTCTTGTTCATAAAAATAATTTCTACTAATACAAATTATAAAACTTTGTATTTATTTTTACATTACTATTAAAAATTATATTTAACATTAAAATAATTAAAATTATGATTTTTTTTTCATAATTTTTGAGTAATTTTACAATTGTCAGCTACGATTTTATTACACACACTTTCATTACTTTGTCGTAATAGTCGCATGATTAAAAGCCGGTTCACACCGAGAGGAAACTGAAGCAGCTGCAGCGTTCATTGTGAATACAAAAGCACGTATTGCAACGCAACAACGAGCTTAAAGTTTTCTAGATTAAGACTATGCTCTCAATTCGTTGCGCCTCACCTGTAATAATGTTCTATTTGTACACAAGTGGGAACCAGCCTTGAGCTTAAGCTCAACCGTAATGTAAAAGATGAGGATTTCTGTCAAATGAGTTGTGTTTGATTATCACAGGTGTGTCTGAAAAGAGATAAATAAAAATTAATTAATTTTGTTGTAATTTATTTGAAAATTAATGCAAGCGAACCATTCAACTAGTCAAATTTCTGAAATTTAAACTTAAGTACTAAATTTGGGTGCAGCTGTTGAATGATTTTTTGAAAATTAATGAAGTTGAAGCCAAGACAATAAATTGCAGAATAAATTGAAATAAAACAAGCAAATTAATTTGTTATCGGACCAATTACAAACACGAGCAACATGCAAAAAAACGGACACAATAAAATCAACTGTAGAAAAAAATGTATTTTTAAAAAAATGTCGCATTATATATTTGTTAGTAAATTAAGACGTATAATGAAAAACTGAAAAGAGACAAATTTTTATAGAAAATTACCAAAGGGTAAACGCTCCGTGTTGAGGCATATACGATTACTTGCCGCGCTGCCGCTAATTCCGCTTGATGAAGTTACAAATTTACACGCAGACAGATTTTATTAATAAAACCAACAAATATTGTTGTTGTGTACAATCATTTGATTAATAGAACTGTGATTCTTTTTTACTCATAATCAATTCTACTTGTCTGCGAAATTACCGTTTGACAAATGGCAATTTCAGCTTCCAAATTGACAATTTGGTTAATGTTAAATCAATTCAATTCAATTAAGCTCTACTTTTATAACAAATAAATATTCAATTGAATGAGTCCTTTAAGTTAAATATTTAAAAAAAAATTTCCAGTTTTTTTTTTTTTTTTTAAATAGGGAATATTTTGAAATGATGTGAGAAATTAAACTCACCAAAAGAAAAAAAATCAACAAAGTTCTTAATCAATGAATACTCAATTTAAGATTTTAATCAAGTTGCAGCTATAAAACAAGCAAATAGGATCATAAAAAGAATCCCATTGAAAGACAGCAAATAAAATGAAAGAGATGCAAGTTTATTGCAAATTCCATCCAATACAAGAATATACATGTTTGAGTTAAAACACGTGGCTGTGCTTTTGACAAATGACGTAATAAAAAAACAAAAGAAGAAAAAAAAAGCATGACAGCAATTACTAAACTCAGCATTTCAACAAAAAATACACTAAAACTTTAATTAAAATGAAACGTGTACAAAAGCACAGGCACCAATGACTTTTGAAAGTTTTGTAGATACATCCCACTGACATATTGGTTTAAAACTGTTTGTATTGTAGAGAATTTCGCCCACAATGTCTTCCATTTACATTTGTAATGCAACAGTACGAACTATACAACTTTGAATCTCTTTTAGGCAACAAGCACATGTCTAAATCAGTTATTTTAACACTTACACAATAATGTCAAACAAATTCGTGGTCCTGGAAAAAATGGATGGAACAACTCAAAACATGTCAATAGAAGAAAAAAAAAATAAAACATCTATATAACATTTCAATATCAACTATTGAAAATTCATGGAAGAATCGGGAAATGTACTTTATGCCTTATTATTCGCATGCGAATACACACTTTTTATTATAAACATAATTCATTTAAACATTAAATAGATATTTGAGTAATGAGAAATTATTTTTCCTTTCATATTCTGGAATGTTAATTGTTAATACTCATATTTTGCTAAGTTTTGCACACTATGATACAGATTAAATGAAAAACTTTCTTCCCATTAGGTTTACACATAGTTTCGCTTAGGACAACATCAAACAGAATACATTATTAATTTGTATTCTCACTTGTTTGGTTTTTTCGAGTATTGACCCATTTATAGACACATTCAGAAATATAACTACAATATTAACAGAATGTACAATTAATTCCACAGATCCTTTTATAACACAAATGGAAAACTCAACTGCCCATCAGCCAGCCAAGGATGGAAGATGTCGTGAAAATTTTCACTAGAAAAGTAGAAAAAACAAGGAAGAAAAAAATTATCAGTTAGTGCAACGAAACAAAGCCACAAGTTGCATGCAACAGATACACCGACACCTTAGAAACCTGCTAGAAATATAAATAAATTAATTACGGTATTTTATATATGGAGAGAAAATTATCAGGTACGGAACTTTGTTATTAATACATAATCTGCTTTATAGCTGGCGCGCTACTAATCACCGGGAGCGCCTTGAGCGAATAAAATGCAAAATAGAGATCTTGTTGAAATAAATCTTGGTTATGTAAATGATGAAATAATATTTTTCATCGCTTATACATTCAGAATTTTTTTTTTTTTTTAAAAGCTTTAATGCATTTGATTCCCTCTCACCGAGTAGTTGGTTGATGGAGGGTGAAAGCTACCCCCACTCTCCATCCACCAGCCATTTCCTCTCGATTAGAAGAATTGATCCGTATAAAAATTTCTTGAATTTCAAAAAAAATTTTCTGATGCCTGATTCTCGAAGATCAGCTTATTCTAACTATATGAATAATTAAAAATGGCTATTTTTGCAACATTAAAATAGTTTATGATATCGTTATTTCTTAACATCTCTAATTTTTGCATTAAAGAAAATCAAATTAATGAAAAATTCGAATTATGTAGAAAAGTTACAGTAAGCATTTTGAGCACGTTGGATATTAGTTGATGTAGCCTGTAACTAACCCCAAGTTATAATTTCTGAAGTTTACTCTCCAGTTTTGTAATTTCCAGTTTTAATTTTAATTATTTTTCATTAATGAATAACAGAATTTTGGAAGCTCATACTGAAATTCATGAATTTCAATAGAAAGTTTGCAGTTTCAAATCTTCTTTAACTTATAACTTATACTGTAGCTTGAACACTTAAACAGGCTATAAGTTGACTTTATAAAGTTAGCTAAGTTGTGTGTTAGGAAAAATTGTTTTCAGTCATAACTATGTATATATGGTGCCACTTGTTATCCAAAATGCCATTAATAAATCTGACATTTTACAATTTCTGCAATTCCAGCTTATTTAAGCTCCACGCTGCAGATTGCTAGCTCATTTAAGTACATTAAATATCAATAAATAACAAAAATTATGAATTATTTGCTACGACAGCAATTGCTTGTCACCACATATTCTACCATGTCACATATATTAGTGGGGAAAAAGCAACAAGTAGTTTATTGCTTCAATTTTATCGGATCCTTTCAAGCGTGCTTGCAGGCAGAAAATTTTCAATTTTTTTTTCCTTTTCAATACAAAAACAACTTATTTTCGTTTTGAGCGACTTTTGCCTTGAGATCACGTTGCCAAGATTACCTAATTAGAAAAAATCAAGTTCTTATCTCAGACCCCGAGAAGTAAACTATAAATTTTTAATATATGAAGTCATTCATCATTTGTGAGTAGGTTTTCTAAATTCTAAAGCAACAATATTTTTACCGACAAAATTCTTCCAAGCAATAAAATTTTTAAACTTTAACTTCAATGGCAGTCCACAGTTTGTAGCAACATTAATGTTTAAGTGTCGTAAGTAATGAATTGCTATTTGCTGGCTTTTATTTTTAATTTTGCAATAGTGAAACATGTGCATTATGAGAATGTTCCATTTGTTCAGTTTTATGTGGAGGATTATGTAAACTACTGACTGAAAAATAACCTTAAAGCGAAACAACTAATTTTAAGTAGAAGGAATATGTGCGAGGATATGTAAAAATGTGAAAATGTGGTAAAAGTTTCTTTTAAAAAATTACTAGTCTAAATGCAAACTTCATTAAAAATTTCGTAATCAACTCATTCAACCCATAAAAGTCCGAATTTCGTTTACAGGTCGAGCAAAAACTCAGACAAGGTTTCGCAAAAAATTAAAAAGTAAGTAGAATAGTCTTAAGCACATAAAGTTCTTTGCAAAACCACATATGTTAATTAAAAAATGGAATTTCACAAGCAACGCCACTCAATATCCAACTCCAAGCAATTAAGTTTCTGAAGATATTAAATATTTAAATAAATTTAAATTAGAAAAGTAAATAATATCTGCCGCTTGGCGTTTTCAGCTTAGCA
Organism: Geophilus truncorum; assembly: GCA_034695745.1. Taxonomy (NCBI): domain Eukaryota; kingdom Metazoa; phylum Arthropoda; class Chilopoda; order Geophilomorpha; family Geophilidae; genus Geophilus; species Geophilus truncorum. Next base: position 26,885 of record JAQFZP010000180.1, on the reverse strand, counting down.
ACTTCACAAATGAGCTGTTTCAATGCATTTCCTTCTCTAAACTTACACAACACTATATAAATAGACAAAACATGGGTACAGAGATGATTAAATTTTTGTGCTACTATTTCCCACAAGGTGCTATCATTTGCATTTACTGTATTAGCTTCACATCTTTAACAAAAACCAATAATTAACTACAACAACCAAAACTTCATTAAAACCATTAAATAAATAAAAATAACAAAAAGTGTAATAAATATTTTAAAAAATCACTGACGTTAATTAGCAACCTAAAAGAAAATAAAAAGAAAAAAAATTGATAAAACCACACAATCGCACTTTCGCTCAATTTCAACACATATATATTCTTTCACCAGTTATTCATCCCGAAAGAAATACTTACAATCTCTGTTTCTTGATACTGTATTGCATCTCCTTTAGCTCCAGTAATATGTTTTATCACCTCCCTCACTGGTGTTGTGGGACATGCTGAAAATAAAGCATTAAGTCATGGAATGATTATTGACGAATCAAAAAGGGCAGTAATAAGGAATGCAAGAAAGGACATGCAATTCATCGATGCAAAATGTATACGAGTTTCTACCGAGTGCAACAAACATCAGCCAATCAGCGCAAACATACCTAGATCCCCACTACTGCTGGACTCTGTAAAGCTGGGGGTACCTTCAGTATGAGTTGGCGTGGATCCCTCGACACTGTGTGGGGGAGTCCAGGTCACCGTCCTGATGGTGGAGCTAATCCCGGATGTTGTGGAGCTGCTCTCGGACAAAACTGACCGACTGGATAGCGTCGATTCAGTTTTCAGCGTAATGTGTGAAATGCTGCATGAAAGGAACAAAGTTCAAATAAGTTTGATGGCATGTAATAAAATTAAACTTTAATTTTCATGCTTTAACCCACAAAAACAAAACGAATGGTTCCTATGACCATTTTGATTCTATTGTGTCCTAAAATAGGGGAATAAATTTCCGTTAATATCTAATTAAGCCTTTTATTAATACCCGAGCTTTAATACAACTCCAAAACAAGCCGTGGACCAGTAGATTAAATTGACAAACTTGACACTAGGGATCACACTAAGCTGGTTTAATACTTTAATCAACTTCTTTCCTGTTTATTTTAATTAAGTTAAAAAAAATTTCCACACAATAAAAAAAAAATCATAAATTTGTTTAAACATGTGAATAAGTAGTGTATTAAGTATCACAATTTAGTTATTAGTAGGTCATTATTCACACTCCTAGCCATGCTAATACCTAGTTGTTCTAATGCCAGCAATGATAATTGCTCGGCGAGCAACTTTAGAAGCGATAATCTGTCGTAACTCTGTATTTCGCTGACTAATAAAGCAAAAAAAAAAATAATTTTATAATAGAAATAAAACAAGTTTTATTCCAACTGTTACTATGGGTGTAAAATAAATATTAATAATGATTAATTTTCATTACCTTATAGCATCACTTTTATCTGAATTGGCACTGTCCGACATCGGCTTTGCCACGGCAGCATCTCCAGATGCGGGATGAACACCAGGATCAGTTAGTGATCTTGACTTTCCACCATCTTTTATAGCTTCTTCAAAGGTAGGCGGGGGCGTAGATGACACAGGAAGATCAGATCGAACACCTGTAGCCCCTAGAAATGAGCTTTCGATTAAATTTTATCTGGCTTTTCAAATTAATAGCTATAAAAATTTACATAATTAAAATTATAAAATAAAAATTGCAAAAAATAAATATTGCTAATTATAATTAATGGCTTAAAAATAGCTGCTGCTCTTCTTTCGTTGCAGAGCCATGAAAGTATTAATTTGTTATTAAGTTCAATTAAGGCACACCAGAATGGCCGTTTTACAATGATCCCAACAAAGAGCACCACGCATTTCCCTCAGAATGAGTTGATTGGGAGACCGCAGTGGAAGCGGGTTTAGATTCAAATTTGCACAAGAAAAGTAGTTAAACCTTTAATATCTGCAGGCAATGTTTAAAGCAGCGAGTCTCAAACTTGAATAACCCAGGGAAATCTTTTCATTTTTAATGTTTTAAATACTCTGTTAATACTTTCAAGCTTTTGCTGACTTTAAATAACTGTTTGAGAAATGTTGGATGTGAGCTAAGTCATTAAGTAAAATGAATTCAATGCGCCATCTTTTAAACTTGCTAAATAAAGTGATAATTAAACGCGTAAAAACTAAAAAGTGCTTGATGAAAAAGAAAACTACTTTGGGTGCGGACAAAATTGCAAGGGTTTCGTGTCTCCAATCAAACAAACTACAAATAAATAAATAAACGAAAATGGTGTGTTAATAAATTAATGGTCATGTCCAAACCATGCAGAAATGTTGCAAGCTATCGATGGTACATGGTAAAAGTTTCTCAAAATCAATATTTTAAATTTTGCTAATGTTTCAATATGAGAAATTTGGATTAAGTAAAATGCAATTCTTTGTGAATGTTCCACACATTCACAACTTTTAGCTATGATTTATTGTAAATTGCCACTTAAGAAAGACGACTTTTATATTCCTATCATAGCAAACAATTCATACATTCATCAAAATTTGTCGTTTATAAGCTTGCTGTTAAAGAGCATGAATTTAGTGAGATGAATAATGTTAATTGGAGTTTCTAGAGTTTGTGTATTTAAATTAGTTGTAATGCGGGTTAATATCTAAGTTCTTATTGTTTGTCGTAAAATCTCTCAATATTGATTTTAGCACTTGATTTTTTTAAAACTGCACTTTTTAATTGGATTTTAATTTTTAACTTGCTAAGATGAAATGTAATTGGGTTTGCTAACTCCAAATTATCCTCCAGGTATAGCTTAAAATATGTATTCATACTATAAATTAAATATTTCTTTTTAAATTTAAAACTTAAGACGTATACTCAACTGTAAGCTTTAACCAAAACTAAGTAAATCACAGTTGCATCACATTAGAGCCATTTTCTCAAAGTAAATTTTTCTTAAACTGTGATTTCATTCTCTGATGCAAAATTTGTAGAAATGTTTTATTCAACACAGTCATGTATTGAATAAAACATGTCAGTATAAAATGTGCTTTAAAATTACTAATTTGACGTGTCTCACAAAAAGTCGAAGTACTTTTCAACAAACTCGTCTCTTTTCTTCACAAGTTAAAATTTCCATAATCACAATTACCACTCTTTAAAGAAAAGCTACCATCTCAACCGCGACCAAGAACTTATTTATCTACAGGGTATCTAATAAGCCTGGAACCAATGGGAATTTTTACTACATATGGTTTGATTTATAGGTGCATAGTACATTCACAACATATATAATACTTGTATATGTGTATCATGTGTCTGCATGATACTTCATCCACTTTTTGAGTTCCTTTAATGCCTTCATTTGAAGAAGGATTATCTTCACTCGTTCGACCTGCATTAACAGCATTTTTAACTGTTAATTTGTTATTTTTACAATTACCATAATTCCAATTTGACTTAAAAACAGTGAAGATGATCATGGTATACACGTAAAACACATCTTGTAAATGTTGCAAACATATCACACAATAATGCATACCGTATGCAATACAAATCTCCATTAATTCCAGACCTATCGGACACCCTGTATATTAACAACAATATTCTAGAATTAATCATCTTTTAGAACCCTAAGGGTAGTCTGATTAGAATTCTGTTTAACATGCTACCACGAACCATCGAAAACATTCCAAATTTCCTGATCCCATGTATTTATGCATTACACCAAACCAAACCTAGAAATTCAAATAAGCTGTTTAAATTAAATAAAATTGCAAGGGATCAGGCAAGTAAAGGACGGGCAGGTGTAAAAGCCTTGCCTCCTTTTTCTCTAGTCCTTTGAAGGGAGGCACGAGGAGGAACGGGGGGCGGAGTCCGATGCTGTTTTTGAACACCCCCTATCAAACGATTGTGCCGAATTGTAGAGGGAGCCTTGCTAGTTGCACTCATTGGAGGAGCTTGCCCACCACCAAGCGAGGACATACTCGAGTCACCTGAAACAGGAGTCGAAGCTAACAGCAGCCTCAGGATCAGCAATTGTAGTCAGTTTTCAACAAAACAAATAAAACATTCAAATGCAAATGCGATTTCCATTCTGTGTTCTAGGTCCTTCAGAATAAATTCTAACATCGTTCGGGCATGTACAAAATTAAGATTTGCACAATAAATTTGCTCGTATCGATTTACTTGTGCAAACATGTTTATACACGAGTAAAGGACGTTGCAAGCTCACTTTGTAGCGTAAACAAGGTGAAGAACCGAATAAAAATCGCATTTTGTTTATCTAATTTAGCAATCTCTAATTTAAGGAATTAGAATAAGTGGCTATCGATTTAACTTGTGTACCTTGTGTATGCGGCAACTCGTCCACTTGTCTTGCGTCTGCCAAAGAGCGATGTCTTAAAGATAAATTTTTTCTTCGAGAAGGTGAATGTTTCAATGCTGCAATGTATAGCAATAAAAGTTTTAAACAACTATATGTAAAGTAAACAATTTGTTAAATAAAATTTTTTTTTAAAAAAAAAAAGGTTAAGTCTATCGAACTACTAATAAAATCTACTTAACATCACTTCAAAGTAAGTGTTAAAAAAAAAAAAAACAAGAAAAAAAAATGAAAAAAATGTTAAAATTCAAGAGACAAGTGAGTTTCTTCATTTTAAGTTCCATGCAAACTACCAAGCCATTCGTTAACGTAAGTGGCCTTTTAGTACGTTTTGAAAAAGAAAGAAAAAATTAATTAATTAATACGAAAATAAAATTAAAAGCTAACCAAAGTGGACGCCAGAAACCAAAAGAAATGCACAGTATTAATTACTTTATATATATATATAACAATAATAATAATGATAATAACAATAATAAAAAAAACTCAAGCATATTCTTAATCACCAAACTTAAAATTATTCGCTTAAAATCAAAATTATTAAAGCTAATGCGTGCAGTATTTCTTTGAGAAATTAAATTAAAACTGAAATTTATCACTTATTTAATAGTAAAATAAAAACTTAAAATCCTACATGCATTCGTGTTAAGTGTTAAATTGACTACTTAAAAAAAAAAAAATTAAATTAAATGTCGTAACCCAATAAGCAACTAAATGCAATTTACAATTAAAAATAGATTCAAGTTTTTGCTTAGAAAATCAATTGCATTCATTTTTGTAAGGGCGGAAGAGGGCGTTTGTTGTCAACTTCATTTCATTCAATGCAGTAAAATTAAAAACCCGTAAAAAAAAAATAATTTTTTTTCTTGAAACTTACGGTTTAAAAATAGTTATTCATGAATATGCGCTTCCTATTTGCCGTAATCAAATCTACCATCATAGTCCCAAAATTGGTAAAAAAATTTGTGATTTGATTAACTTCCTGTTTCTACAATCGCATATCGATTTACATTAATCTAAAGCTATTAATATAATAAATTGAATTGAATGGTGACAGATTTGAGAACTTAATGCGTTGGAAGCGTGTATTACACAGTAATTCAAAATTTCATGTCAAACACTTATCAGAACAAATTAAGCAAGTATAAGAACAATTTGTTTTCTGTCTAGACCCAATTGTATCATAAAAAGGAATAATAAAAATTCGTATTTAACCCAGTACCCAATACAACTGGTTTTCTTGATTTTTTTTTTTTTGTTTGTTTGTTTTTTTATGCAAAAAAAAATAAAAAAATAAATAAATATATAAACCAAAAAATAAAATTAAAAATAAAATCCATAATTAGAAATTGGCTAAATAAAATAAATAGATAAAAATATATAACTAGCCACTTAGTATTATTAACTGTTAAGATAATTTCAATTGGTAAAACTTGTACTTAAAATTAGGGGCATTCAATCCGTGATAAATTTTTTCGTTAACTAATGTGTTAGTGCATTTCGTCCTGAAATGAAATAAAAAAGCATTAAATACATTAAAAATTTCATGCTAGGATATTTTCTGCATAGTAAAAAAAAACCGACAAATTAAAAAAAAAAAAGTTACGACTGAATACCCCTATTTTAAAAAAATGAACTCTTAAAAGTTATAAAAAGCTTAAAAGTCTATTCCTGTTGTTCATCCATTGCCGTTGTTTTTCACTCAACTCGTTACCCACAAACGCAGATGTTTTGGGCTGTTCTGGGTTTATTTATTTACATTTAAACATTTCTTTAGTCAAACCCAAAGGTGAATTTGTTTCTGTTAAGTGCTTTCCTGTTATAAACATTTGTGTGGAAGTTTCATACCTATATAGCTAGATACCAGTGCTCTAAATCTACGGTGCGGGCCTTTGATTTCTGGCAGGTCCACTACAGGAAAGCAACACAGAGAAACAAGCAAAAAAATACATTTGGAAATTAGTAACGGACTTCCACAGTCACTCGAGACGCGCACAGTTTTGATATTTTTTTTTCTTTTTCAATTTTAGCTCCGATCCATTTCGCAGATCCGTACGGAATTTCAAAAATATTTACAAGTCTAAATGCTGGCGTTTTGAAACCTCGAAATAAAAAAATAATGTGCACTTACGTGACGGAATTTTCTTAAATACAGTTTTAGCCATGAAATCTTGAAATCTTTGTGCATAAAAACCCGGCCGATGCACAGACACGGTATCCTAAAATTAAATCACAATTAAAAAATTTATTAATATTTTTTTTGTTGTTTGATTAAATCTCACTCCGTCGTGAAGCAACGCTTTCCACGTATGTTCAAACTTTTTCCTCAATCGATAACTTTGTAAGATATCGATTATACCCAGATAAAGAAGTAGTCGCTCTCCCTTTGCATTTCTAGCTGGAATGCCACCAGGACTGTAAATTCAAACAATCACCTTTAATTGAAATCATTCTTTTAACGCCAATTTAAACCAACTTACGGTACATCCTCTTCTTCGTCTACTGGTTCTACGTCAGCCTGTATTGCTTCCATTGCCGTAGAATGAGCAACTAATTTTTGTCGATTGATTGACTTACTACGCATCAGAGCAGCATTAGAAGGACCTAATAAAAGATTCAAAATTACTAAAAATAAAATTATTGCTTAAAAAATTAAAAATACCTGCAGCTTCATTAGAGGCACTTGCATTTTGCACCTGAGCTTGTTGTTCTTGAGACTTTAAATGCAACCCCTAGAAAAATATTTAATTATTTTCAGTGCAGTATAGTTAAGGAAATAAAATTATAGCTAATAAACGGGCAGTTAAACTATTTTTGCTCAACAGTAATAAGCCTGTGCCAACATAGGGTGATAAAATGATCTCTTGACTTGAACATGTTATAATTAGCCACAATCCGAGCACTCACTTGTCGTTCTCTAGCCGATAAATCAAGATTATGTATACCAACAAGTAAACTGTAGTCCATAATTTTAAAACTTTCTAAAACCTAAAACAAAAAAACAAAAAAACAAAAAAACAAAAAAAAAAACAGAAAACTTAAATTAAAGTCTCAAAGATAATCAACGAATTATAACTTACTCTACAATCCCTTTGAATTGTTTTTACTAGTGCATTGTATGTTTCAGCCTCCAATAAAATGCCTTCCGTATGATGCTCCATAAAATCTAAATCTTTAAATGTGGGTGATCCTTTCACACGTTCATGTTTTGAAGCTTTTCTTTTGTACGTTGATCCCTTTAAATCATATTTCTGATGCATCTTCACTGAAGATGGGAGTAAATTATTCATACAGGCTAATCGTACATTTTTACCGCCACACTATCATTAGAAAAAAATTAATAATTTGTAAACATTCAACACTACTGTATCCTCGAAATTACCTGATAACAATATAAACCAAAAAACTTAGGAAGCAATGTACGAGGATTTTGATTTAAATTCTGTAAAAGAAAAAGTAAAATTTCATGACTGTGAGTATTATTTTAAGTGATTAAAAATTAATATTTACTTACCATATAATAACCAGGAAGTAATTTCTGTAAAAATTCTCCTTCTTTGTGCTGAACCGTTTTAATGATGAATTCATCATCCTGCGTCAAATAAAAAATACTCCCACTCGCACCAGGATTTGAAAGTTCCCTCAATGGTTCATTGCACATAGATAACTTTAAAAACAAATAATTTTTATATTAATTTTACTCTTCTTATTTCTAACTAATTCTTGCATTACCAAATAATCATCGGGTTGAATACCAAACAAATCGCGAAAATAACGGAATGCAACAGGCGCATATGTCTTAAATCTAAATTCAGCACATCTATGTGCTGGAGTGCTATTACTGCCCTCACTGCAAAAAAAATCAGAAAATACATACTTTAATTTTAAAAAATTAAATAAAAATCTGTTTCAATAATCTCACGATGGAAAAACCGCAGTTTCGATCACAGCAAAGTCATGCATTAGTAGATCTCGTTCGGGTTTAGAAGCCAGTGAGCCGATTGAATTACTAATTCCCAATTGAATGGAGCACATAATTTGGGATGTTTGAATCTGTAAATTAAAATTATGTGTAAACAATTTAAAACTGAAAATTCTTCAATGATAATACTTTTTTGAATGTGATTTGTCCTTCCGGATCAACTCGCCGATGTCCGATTTTCCTTTCCTTTTCAGTACGATAGACCTTTGGGGTCCGAGGCGTTGAATCCGGTGATCCGGCACCATTACTGGTCGGCGCTGACGGAATTATAGACATCTGAAACATGTTTTGGATTAATAACGACAAAATTTCAATCTAAAGCAATTTAAAAAAAATCTGAGTTACTAAACCTACATCTAAAGGTGGTGGTTTTGTCCTCGTTGGCGATGATATGGATTCAGTATTTACCGTATCTGGGCAAAAAAAAAATTTAATAGAAAAAATTTTAAATGTTACCACACCATAAACCTCAAATCACTGCATCTACTCAATTTAGCAGACAATAAACGTAATTAAGGGTGTAACTAGGTGTGATTAAAGATTAAGCGAAAAGCAGAGTTACCTATCGAGCCTGGCGAGGCAGGATTTATTAATTCAATGGAGTTTGCATCGCTGGCGACAGCTGAGGCAGCTGCCATCTTGTTTCTTCCACCCTCTACTCTTGAGATAAGTTACATAAAATCGAATTGCTTAAATCCCAGTTCCGAGGCGCAGTCTACATGTCGTTAGTTTCGAATAATGGCAGCGTAGGTTTTGTAACCGCATTACTAAATTCTGACTCCTCACGCAAAATTTCCTTCAAGTGATTCACCGACTTGCAGGATAAGTCTTGCACATGCGCAATGCACTTTCTTATTTTTACAACACACCACCTTGCTGCTTCGTTTCGTTTGATGAACTAGGAAGAAAAATTGATTTTTAAATTGGATGCGGAGTGCAAAAGCAAGCAGTGTCAGTGTCAGGCATCCCTGTTTAAGTAAATCGATTTTGAGCATCGAATTTCTACCTGCTTTTTAGTTTTGTTCTTCCGAGTGTTCTTCACTGTATGACGTCATATAGAGCCTCAATCAGGGCTTTTCGGATAATTTTAATAAAAAAGCAGCAACTGCGCAAGCGCGTGGAGCCCAATTTCAGCCCAAAGTCATTTAGCTGAGAAAAAAATCAGGAAGTAAATAATGATTAATTGAATTTAACTTGCTATTTTAATAAATATGATTGTTGGTAGGTTTAAATCAATAATGGTAACAAAAGTTTTGCCTATTTTCAATAAAAAAAAACTCTTTATCAATAAAAGTTATTAATAAACCTCGAAAAAGAAAAAAAATAAAAACCCATTACGAATTTCATATACTTCCAGTTCCAGGTAATAAATTTTAACTATAAAATTTTATTGCAAAACATATTTCAAATTCCACTTTTTGAAATTTTACAATCTAGAAGTAGCCCAACCTGCAAAACAGCGCCAATTTGGCGGTTTTTGATACTGCGGCTGCGCATTAGCGCAAAACAACAACCGTGAGGTTGGAGCCGGAGGTTTTGTTGTGACCTCAGATTTTCACCTTGTCTACAGGAAAACAATCAAGCCATTCATTTCCCGGGCAACGATGCGATCGCGTTGCTAGAATACAGCAGTATCAACCGACTCGATTAACCCCGTGTTTCAACCCAAACACAACACTATGACCCTGCCCCCCTGCATATACGATTGTGTCGTCGAACTCGGCCCTCCACCGGATCTCATCTTTCGTCTGCCACCGCCGCCAGTTCCTGCATTTCTACAAAACTCAGCCGATGTTTTGGTCTCGATCAACGGATCGTGCGACTTCTGCAACTGGGCACGAGGCCTGGACCTGCCCTACATCGAACTGGCCCGGCAGTCGACCGACGATAAGATTTATTTCGGGGCTATTTCCGCATGTTTTGCCGTCATCATTATGAGCGTATTGATTGTGATCGCTGTTCTTAGGTGCAGGGAAGCTAAAGTTAAACCCGTTGCTGATGTTTTCGGCAAAAGAGGCTGTGCAAACGGCAATGTAGCGTCAGTTGCTGTTGCTGACGGCTACATAAACGGAGGGATTGATGATTCAGACTGTCATCGACCCAAGATCTTGTGGTCTGGACTTGGGATTCAGGAAACAAATCCCTACACGTTGCAGCATCAGTCCATCAGTCGCGAAGAGCCGGAGTCGTTCGCGCATTACGATTACATCGACTACGGGTCTTTAGGGCACACGTACGCGTATCCAGGCGAAGTGGTGCGAATTGTAAACGACAAGGAAAATCACTATTACTACTCGGATTCGCTAGACGTGTCTTTTGCCAACACAGGTTTTGTTGATTCTGAAAGTCACGCTACGTCTCTATAAAGTGCATCAGTGTCAGTGTGGATATTGTAGACGAAAATCCAATTTATATCATGATTTTATTCCATTTTTGTATTTTTAAACCCCCTTTTTACTGATATTAACTGTTTTATACATTTTTTCTATTTGCCTTTACATGTTTTGTAAATAACGCTATTATTTGCAGGTTTTACAAAATTCCCGACAGAAATGGTAGTTAAACATGTTTCATTCATTTTTGTTATTTTCATGTTGTTTTACGTCACTTATTTATCTTCAGATGCTATTGGCATTGGAAATAACTGTTTATAGTAGCGAGATTCATCTTTAAAAGAAAGAAATAAGTTTATGAAAAATAAATACAGTAAGATTTAAAGTGAAAACAAGTCTAGTTGCATTTTAAAAAGTATATTTACCCACAAGGAGCTGAGGTCTGCTAGTTTGCTAATAGAATTATGCATAATTCAAGCAAATAAATAAATACAATATGCAATAGATATATATACCAAACTGTATTAAATATTGTGCAATCGTTTAATAGCCCAACTTTAACACGTTTTATCATTGCCTAAAACCAGTTATCACTCAAATGCAGCTTTATTAATAGCAATAGAAGTTTTAACATGCTAAAATTGTAGATGCTAAGCAATAAGTTATATTTATTTTCACAAGTAATCATTGGCTTAAGAATTCTAGTCATTAACAAAGTTCAAATTTTTTGTTTAATTACATGTTTTGATTCCATTGTTTTGATACGTTTTAGATAAATAAAGAGGAAAATCCAGGTTTTATGTCACTTTTTAATACTTTCATTGCATTTGATGATGTAATTTTGTGAGAATTCACTTCCATGTTTGTTACTTAATCGTTGGCTGTCAGTGCCATTGTATTCGTGTGTACTTCTTGCCACTTGTGACGTACTTTTTAGGTGTATTGTTTTGTACTGTATTGTGTAAAAACTGTTGTTGTTGGAGTAAATGGTTGTAATACTTTCACACCAACTTTGTGTTATGCATTCATTTTTTATTTAGAATTTTTTTATATCTTCATATACAGGCAAATAACACTGCCTATTGAGCAAAAACAGATCAGATAAAAATAAAACAAAAAATAATTAATTTTGTTCAAAAAAATATAAATTTGTTCAGTTCACATGAATTGTTCGTGTAATTACACCGTATGGGTGATAAATGCAAATTTTTACTTTATTCGCTCGCTCTATTGGGTTAAGCACAATTTGGCAGTGTTAAATTTAATTACAGCTACTTAGTTTAGTGCAGTTATTGGCGATTATATTTGATCAAGGGAATAAATTCTTATGTTTTATTCCCTAGCGTTACAGATTATATAATGAACTTATGTGTTATTTGCTGAATCAAGCAATTAGCGCCGTGATTAGTACAATACAATGATCGTTTTTTTGATGCAAACCTCGTTAATTTGTTTTTACAAACAGGCTATACGTGAGTTCTACGTCGTAGCACAAAAGGCACCAATAATATTGCACCGAAGACACAGATTGTTGCAATAAGCTTAGTTTTCCAATTCCATGGAGACTTCTCCAGCACAGCATTAACGGTGCCCGCTAAACTTCACTTTTGACCTTCCATAGCCTCTTCCATTTTCTCAACGATCCACTACACAATAACCAGAATTATTATTATTATTATTATCATAACCAGAGACTTTTCAATTTTAACTCACCGCAGAAATATCACGATTTTTCACATTAATAATTCGAACATTGTCACCGCTTCCAAATAATCCGAGAACCTTTTTCTTAGCTTCCTAATAAATGCATAAACGATTATTAATTGATTAGTCATATAATATTGTAAAATTAAAATTCGTACTTTTAAGGGAATGACAACACCCTTGTCCGTCACTTTAGGAGATCCCTTAACATCTTCCCATGTCAATTGCCAGTCACAATTCCATTGACCAAAAATTTCACCTCTAACCACCATTGCAATTCGCCTATTTTTCAAATTAAGAAAAAAATTAATTAAGAGTTATTACAGTAACAACAAATTTAAGATAAAATTACTTGTCTGTGATTATAACTGCTTGTTTTTCAGGCGTAAGAATGGTGTGCGCAACATAAACATCAGTAGTTGCGAATTTGCCCTTTTCTGTATCTTGAAGCAATTTATTTCCTTCAGCTTCGTGTCTGTTATATGGCCGCACAATTTTGTCACTTTGAAAGAAGCGCGGAGGACGCAAACGTGTCGCCTCGGTGGATGAATCAGCAATTCTATTTTTAAAAAAACATTAAAATAATGCACTTGGAAATTATCCTCGTTAAATACCTTTTAACTGAATCAAAGGTTCCGCTTGCAAAGTCAATTACACCAGCCGTTGGACGTGTTACCAATCCCACGACGCCTTTTCCAACACCCTTGAAAAAACCTTCCACTCCTTCTTCTTTAGCTCCTGTGATGGGTTTCACGAATACGCCGGTTACACCGTCGAAAACTCCCATCACAAGTCCTTTGCCACTTTGCGCCAATCCTTCTTGAATATTCCCCGATCTCTGCAGTTGTGCCTCTCTCCGTTTTCTCTGATAGTCTTCGTCCAACGTGAGAGCAGCTATTCCTTTTCCGAGAGTGCCGGTTATTCTCGACACTGCTCCCGCTGCGCCACCAACTGCGTGACCAAAAAGACTCTTTACACCTAACGCAAGTCCTTCTGCAAATTCTTCGGGTCCTTGAATAGCGCCCTAAGAATTATTTGAAACAAATTTAATAATTTTTTTAAATTTGTTTACAGTTTTAAAATTTAAATACTTGGATTGGTTCGTAAAAAAGGTCTTCAACACCTTGCCTCAATCCGATAACAAGTCCAAATGGATTTCCAATCACATCTAAACCTAACACAAGGACGTACATTTGTTTTATGGCCTGGAAAAGGAAAAATATTTTTAATAACATTTGAAATTATTTTATAATTAAGCATCGCACTTGGCCACAATAGTGAGTTATGACTTCTCCAGTCAGTTGTTTCTGACTCATGAATTTGTGTTGCCGCTCAAAGAAGTTCAATCTATAAATGTTTCTCGATTAATATCAATTCTTACTTTTCAACTTAAAGATATTTACTTGAAAACGACGTCTTGTACTTCTGTAAGTGTAACACCTACACTCTGGACGAAGAGACTAACGAAGTTTGCTGCTAATGGATTTGACTTTTTGTCAGTAGCAGAAGAACCTTGATTCGAAAAGCTGACGTGGACCTAAATACAAACAAACTTCGTATATAAACATCACATATAATTTCATAAACATCATTAATTCTACCTTGAGTGGTGAGAAATGAAGTAAATCGTAAAAATTCTCCTTATCTTGATCGACTTGAGTTAAGGCAACATCTCTCAACTCCATCTGAAGAAATTCCAAATCTTTATCCACTAGTTTTTTATCATCTTGAACTTGTTCTTCCACGCTGAACATGGTTAACATTCCACCCATGAACGCGTGATCTACTTTAATGTGGAATTCTTGTATGAGAATCTTGAAATACCTGTATTTGAACAAATATAATTTTTAAAACTTTTTATTTTAAATTGTCTTCATCTACTGCATTACTGATATTGTTGTATCGAGCTGAAGTCCGACTTCCGCATCATAATACTCACTTCGGCGAACGGTTTGGCTTCTAAAAAAAATATGTAAAGAAATTTTTTGAAATATACAGGTAATGTGAATAAATTAATAAGAAAAAAAATCGTTTTGCTAACCGCAGTCAATGGCAACTGTCTTGGGTGGTGGTATGGGTGCCAGTATAACAGGAAAAATGCAATCGGGCATTTGATTGTCGATCTGGAGTCTGTTTATTTTAGCATGAACTTGCAATCGATGTGGAGATGATTTGTACATGACCCAGCATCCCGGTTGAAAACTGCGACGAATCTTGCGCTTATTCGGTTTAAATAGTTTTCCTTCGCTAAAATCAACCTAATACAAATAAATTAGCCATAAATTAATTAATTAATTAATAAAAGAAGGTTACTTCTATTTTATGCTCCAGAGTCTGTCTAGGCGATGGAGTTTGGCCAGTTTTAATTGAATTTATGTACTTTTGGTAAGCTTTTTCTAAGGTATTGGACATTTCTACAGACATAGCCTTAAAACGACGCCCTTTTTCTTTGCAGGTTTCCCATACCACACCAGAGCTGAAATCGCAAAATAATTAGCATAAAGAATATTAATGTATTTAGATCTAATTGAACCTGGCAATAGAAACGTATATGACTTCTCGTGTGTTAATATTATCGACAAGTGACACGCCAAATCCTTGAATGTGAATAACAATTTCTTGTTCAATTCTCTCAAACTCAGTTGCCTAAAAGTACAAAAAGTAAAAATTAATAATATAAATAAAATAAAATAAAACTAAATAAGTAGTAAAAATACTTACAAATTGTGTTCTGGTAGCTATACTGATATCATCAGTAAACAAAAGTGTTCTTTGTGTGTCATCTAAAAATGATACCCAATATCCATCGCCACTCTCAGACTTGAATTCTCCAATGCCATCCTTAAATTTAAAAAAAATTAAAATTATTGTATTTGACTATGAGCACCATTGCTGAGCAAGTTTTGCTTACTTTGACTAACTCGTTTTTATATTCTTTTTTCTCGGGTGCCCACAAAAGTTCTCGTTTACCAAGAGGATTATCCCATGTGTAAAGTATAGACTCTTGAGGAGCGATCGTATATATTTCGTCCTCACCACTAAATAAAAATATACAAATATTATAATCAACTTCAAGCTTATTAATTTCCTTCTTTTTTGTTACTTACCATTGTCTAAATTTGATAGAAATACTCGGCATGTAATTGATTAGTCTGACACTAGCCATTCCAGACTTGTAGGATGAGAACGACAAAACGGAAGACGATTCACTCATTTGGCATTCAACTTGAACACCACCAAACTTTAAAAAAGTAATTAAACAATTACGTAAAATAAAAAGAGAATTTTAAAAATATTTTACTTTGTTTTTAAACTGCAACAGAGTTGAATGTTGATCGTTATATAAAAATGGTTTCGAAACATCTGGATAATCTTTAATTCTAATCTTCATTTCGTTGGGCTTTGCTTGTTTTGGCCAAAATGGAAGACACTGTAAAAACACCTCAATATTACGTAAAATAAAAAAAAAGACAAAAAATTATGAAATTTTAATTTTACCTGATTATTTGGCAGTGTCAACCATTGACTTGATGCGTTTTCACTGTACTCGATATCGTAAGAGCAATTGTTAATTAGCAAATAATAAGGAGTTAAAATAACAATTTTACTAAGTTTGAAATTACTCAGATGAATCTCAACACCGACCTGTTAAAACGCAAAAAAAAAAAATAATGAAAGCAAATATTCAAACTGAAACTACTCAATTTTGTACTTCGTAACTGAATCCATCTTTATGTTTGCATTTCACAGTGCCAGAGCTTCCAACAACATCAATGGAAAATTTATCCGACCATTCTGTGTCTTGAATTCTCAAGGAAGTCTATAAATTAACAAACGTATATAAAGATTCTTTAAAAAAAAAAAAAATATATATAAATACTTTTTTCCGTGCGAAAAAGTTCTTAGCTTTAAACGAGAAAAGAATTGGTCCCATGTGATTGACTGGATGACTAGTAATGCTCGTATCTTCAGCCTTAAAAAAAAAACACGCTCAGATGTTACGCTTGCAAAAAATTCGTGATAAAAAGGCGCAACTGCAGCTCGAGCTCTCTGACCATCAATCGAGCAACATTGACTTGTACACATTTGGTGTACCTGCATTGAAAGCTTTCTTGTAACAGAAACACGACAACCAACAGGTCTATTTTTCTACAAGCAAGAAGGAAAGAAGCAGAATAGAATTTGAAACTCAAAGCTTACGTTAGTAGTGCACGTAAAGATGCAATACATCTTTAAAAAACGTGTTAAACAGTTAGTGCAAGTAATGTAAAGATAGTGCAAGGCAACATTGAAAAATTTAATAAATTTATACTAATTACTTTATACGCCAATGGTAATCCTGTTTTGTTGATCATCCAAAATGGGCAGTAAAGTGATATCGTTAGAGAATTGTATTCGTTTAGCGTGTACATTCCGAGTTCCTGAAACATAATTTAAATGTATCAAGTATAATGATTAATTATCTCTTCTTACTAACCAGTGTCGTTTTTAAAGTTGTTTGTGCACTTGATTCAAACGACCAGACACTCAATTCGTCGACTTTGCTTTCCAATTTCCTTGAGCAAGTCCAAGATTGATTTATATAGTCTTTTATCTGTCAGAATAAATATAAGGTAATTAAATAAAATAATTGCTTTGTTAAAATCGTTAAGTGATCGACCTGTAAAGTAAGTACTGTGAGATTCACATCAGCCCAAAATAATTCTACACTTTCGCCAGAATTTATTGTTTCATCTTTCACATCTCCATGCTGACAGAAATACAAGGGTATTGGCAGAAAGTTCTTCACTAAAACAGTCGGTTTTAATTTGATAATGTAACACGTGCTTCCTAAGGTTTTCTTCCGTGTGTCTTCAAAATATATTTGATCGATTTCACCAATCGCCTATTTAAAAATAAAATTTAAAATTTTTTTAAGTCATTTTATTTTTACGATTAATCTAACCTGAATGTAAAATGGCCGTCCATTAAGTTGTTTTGCTCCGCATTCCAAAACTCTGTGATAAGTTGGATTTTTAATTAAATCTTTCCACGTGTAAGAACTCACTGAAAACTTGTGTCTTAAGTAGAAATAAAATAAAATAAAATAAAATTAGATTGAATTAATTACTTTTATCATTAATAAAATAAAATTACTCTTCATTTTGCGGCCTGAAAAACAATTCGTTCGTCTTGGTGTAAACAGCATTCAATGGTACGTCAAATGTTGTGTTCGGTTCGGCGATACCACAGCAAGTTAGTTCATCTTTCTCCGCCATATAGTACACTTCAATAGGTATACTAAACTCATTTCGCACCTAGAAAGTTTTAAACTAATTGTATTAACAATGCAGTTATCAATTGTTACACTTTATTACCTGAACTACAGATCGTAAAGTAACTACTTTTGATCCATAAACGGCCTTTACATCGCATACAATTCCCCATTGATCGCCTGGATATGTTTTTTGTGGCAGGGGAAACAAACGTTTGTCAGCTTTTTTGATTGACATTTGTCGGACAGCGTTTGTTTCATTAAACTAATTAATAAAATTATATATAAATAAAAATTACGTATAGTTTACACACAAAATACTTACTTTAACTATTAATTTATTATCGTGTGCCGTTTCCTGAATCCTAAGGACGGATTTCTTTTCCTTGACAGCCACATCCATTTTAACACAGAGTGGAACTGATGCGTTTGGCTCCAAAACAACTTCGGTAATATCCTCTTGGCTGGGCTTTCCATACACCTAAAATATTAAATTTTTAATATAACAACTTACAACTTTAAAAGAAAAATTAGGTTTAGCAGAATTTAGCAGAAAATGTTAACAGCTCTTAACTGTACCTCGGAAGTATTTTTGGAAGACTCATTTAGCATTAAAAGCCATTTTACGGTCTGAAGGATCAGTTAGCAATAGAAAACAGAACCAAAGTTAGTAAAAGACAAACATTTGCAAGAACCAAGCACAGAACAAAACCAGCCATATTCAAGTTGATTAAAACAAACCTGAAAGTCTTCATGATTTAGAACCAACGTAAGAGGAACGCCCGTGTGATTTTTGACAACGTATGGCGATGAAGGAGCGTCAGTTTTTGACGTCGATACCAAATTGACGGCATCGCTGAAAGACTAAAAGAAACATATTACAGAAATTAATGTTCGTTTAGATTTAATAAAAAAAATTAAAATACTTTGCTAAGATTTGTCAACACTTCCAAACTTGTTTTTGACATGACAAGATCCATGACGTCTTGAGATTTGATCAGCAGCGTTGACTTTGGGATTTCAAAAATCATTTCTTCGGTATCGTCTTGTTCGGGAGGTATTGTTGGGTCATTGTTCATTCTCATCTATCAAAAAGTAAAATTTTGTCAAATTTAATGCATTAATAATAAATAAAAAACAGACTTCGAGTACGAGCTCCCACGGCCGGATTGTGCCTTTGTTCGTTTCAACTCGTTCGATAAACGGTTCCCACAATGCCAGTTTTTCATTGTAACACAGCATTTCGAGACTTAAGCCACCACTTAATTCAACCTGTAAAATAATTATTTAACACATAATAGTATTTTAAAAAATTATAAATAAAATTACAGCTTTGCTCCAGTTCTTCATCTCAGCGTAAGCACTACTTTCTAAAAGCAGCATCGGTACAGTTTGAACTCCAACTCCTATCTCCAAGATTAATAAAATTGTTTTGACTCTTAAAAACATCTGGAATTTAAAAAATAAAATGATTTGTTTAGCATTATTATATTTTTAGTATTGACAGATATTACTTGTTCATTTCTTGCTTGTGTTTCTGGCGTTACTGATGGAGGTGCAACGACGACTACTTCAGCAGCTTCTACACCTTCCTCTGCACACACATTAAAAATTAAATCCAAAAGTGTTAAAAATGATAACGTTTTGACTCATACCTGGTTTCAAAAACCAAAAATCCATTTCACTGTTTGGCTTGACAACCCATAAATCGGAAAATTCGTTAGAAGCTGTTAGACCCGTCTCATCTTCTGGCTAAATAAAATTGATACCGGTATTAAGTGAAAATTTATGTTAAAAGAGTACTCGTGTAAGTAACTCACTGGTGGAACTGAAAATTTAGATGCAATGGATGACAACAAGCGCACTGAAGCTGGTGTCAAGTGCAATTCGATTGCATCAATCTCCAAATCTATGTGCATTCCTTCTCCATGTGGAACGGTGCTAGTTAGGCTTACGCTACAGGGACTTAATATCTGATGGGAAAAAATAATTACTTTAAAAACAAAATTTATGAAAAAAAGTATTTTTTTTTTTACTTCCGCTGTGGAATCATCTCGAAACTCAGGATTAAAGCAACAACTTAATATCTGCAATTCATCAATAGATCCAGACATAGTTTGCTTCTCTGTTGTCAATTTTAATTGAACTGATGCTTCCATCTAAAAAAAAAATTTAAAATATTAAAATTTGAATATTACATTTTTTTATATATTGAATTTACATTTAACATGATTCCGTAAGTATTAATATTAGTAATGTCATCTAAAAGAATGATGTCTGGTTTTTGAATATGCAGTTTGACGGTTGTACTAAACTTCGGTTTTTCTTCAATAATAGTATAAGAAATAGTTATTTTACATGTTTTTGATCCGACTAATTTTTATTTTGTTACCAGGTTCTTCAGATTTCTGCGTCGGTTGGATGCTAGAAGCATTTAATTTTGATGCAGCAGCTTGAAGTTTCTTGGCTTTCTTGGCTTTAGGTTCCTTCGAATCCTCCGAGTCCATCGCAAAAAATTGCGAAATCATTACAAGGTAATCGGGACAAGCGATTAAACTAAAACTGAACACTTTAACATCGACTAAAAAGGAATTAAAAGTAAAAATAACGGTTAAAATCATTTTATACATAAAATTCTTCAATTATTTACGGAATAAATCTGCAGATGCATCCTTCCTGAATGTAACGTCAATCATGTTGTGCGAATCAATAGAAGTTCGTTCCAAGAGCCTCGTTATAAAACTCCTTTGACTCTCACGTATATCGTCCAAAATGCAGTTAACCAAAACGACGTTAGCAACAATACTTTGATCCGAAAGAATTTCTCCTTTCACTGCAACTACGTGCATTTCGAATTTAGCCAATGCTTGTTTCTGGTCTCGACACACAACGCCACTCACCTAAAACATAAAATAATTGAAAACAACAAATGGCAATCAGCATTTAAATTTCATACTTACCAAATGTGTACTTCCCGAATATAAAGTGGCCGACAATTTATCTAATGAAAAATAAAATTTAAATGTTGTGTACACTGCGGGGATTGTCTGCGCCACATCTTCTTCCTCTACGACAACTTCCAATTCTTTTTTCTGACCTTTAAATAAAAAATAAATTTATTAATTACTCATTTCAAAACGTGAATAGCGATTTACTACGAGTTATTTCTTTGGTAAATGGTTCAGCGACAGCCAAATCCAGCATCGTGATATCGATTTCTCGCAAATCGGTCTCGGGTTCTTCACTTAAATTTTCATTTAAAGTTTTCATCACCACATTGTAGTCTTCTTGCGACATTGCCGCCTAACAAAAAAGTGTAATTTGTTAATTTCATTACCTACCGCAGATTTTTTTGCTATTTCAATACTTACAACGACAACTCCCAATTTGCCATTGATGTCAATTTGTGGAATATCTGTGCACCACGATGCTGACAAGTTTCGTTTGATATTCAAACCTATCGTTATAGGTTTCAGTATCATACATTCGGCTTTTAAATTGACTGCAGCACTGTCCCAAAGCGCTCTCGAAGCTTTCAAGTCTTGCAATTTGATTACCATGGACTCCAAAATGGGCGGTGTAGGGAATCCTGTAAGAGATGTTTTACCGAGAAAAAACTTATTCTCGAGAATCAGTTGACCCATATCGAGTAACAGTATTTCTTCTGATTTCGAATTTCTGGGCATGATAATTTCTGGAGCTTTCACGTTTACTTTTAGACTGATTCGAGACGCTTTCTGATATACTGATTGTACGTTTTCAATTGCTACTTCGGCCGCTTTGGCAGCCGAAGCTTTAAGCCGGTCAACTGCTACTTGAAAATTGCTCGTAAAATTCTAAAAATAAAATATTTTAATTAGTAAACGTAATATATGTATATTAAAAAATTCTATCTTACCAGTAAATCCGTGACTACTTTATTTATAAAGAAAATTCGAACTTTTCCTACACGTGCCACTACGCTCGTATCACACGCTTCCATTTTCAGATAATTATTACCCGCAGTAGCGGAATTATACACGACGATTTTAGTGTCGATGACTTCTTTACCAATAACAGATAATATCTGGGAATAACAAAACAAACTCAAATAAAATTGTAAAGCCAAAATTTCCAGTAATAAATTACCCGCGAATGAATTGCTCCTGGTGTTGGGTCTACAATTGAAATATTGCCCAAAACATTTCGTATTGAAGTCATGGATTTCTGGAGGGTGACGTCAGCTTTAAGGCCTCCAACGTGCAAATCAAGTACTTTTCTTTGAACCGAACAGATCGATACCGACACTGTGTCCAATGTAGCTACAAATTTCAAGTCTACGTTCTCCACTTTGCTTTTACCAATCAACTTGCGTAAACCCAGTTTCGTGTGTTTGCTCTCTAAAGACCCTTGCACTGTAGACCTGACAGATACATCTGATGCTGTTGAATAAGAACGTGCTCGAGGTAGAGGTTGATTGGGTAACGCGGGTGGTTGTACTTTTTCCAGCTCGCCAGCAAGATCCTTGACAAATTTCACCGAACTGAGGATCGCTTCCTGGTGCAACATCACTTTCAATTCAGTGAAATTAACCATAATTTGCTGCACGATTCTTTTGTAAACACTAACAAACACTGGCGATTTTTTATCAGCCTAAAATAAAATACATTCTAGGTATTACTAAGTAACGAGAAAAATAATTAACACGTCTTACGATTTGTAGTTGAGCTTTACACAAATGTTTATCTTCAGAAGTAGCTGTTTTCGGTGTTTGTATCAAATAAACAGATGAAACACCATCA
Source organism: Geophilus truncorum (assembly GCA_034695745.1). Lineage (NCBI taxonomy): Eukaryota > Metazoa > Arthropoda > Chilopoda > Geophilomorpha > Geophilidae > Geophilus > Geophilus truncorum. Next base: position 4,433 of record JAQFZP010000180.1, on the reverse strand, counting down.
AATGCTGAAACAATAATTGCAAAAAAATTAATGTATTAATGTTTGTTGCATATAGCATTATTTTTTTTCTTTTACACTTAAATTCCGTGTTGACAACTTCAATCGCGCCCAAGTAAACATCGATTACTGTGTCAAAACTTCGGGCTTTCATTTCTACTCCGAGATTGTTGATGGAAAACTTCATGAATTCCACTTCCTTATCCTCCGAGAGTTTGCTGATGACCAAGCTGACCTCTCCAAGCTCGAAAGAAAATTCCAAATTGGTCGACTGAACTTCCGAAACAGCTTCCTTTACTGGTTCCTCGATTGGAGTTAATTTTCTCAATGCTTTGACACTTTTACTTTCAGTGCTTAATTGTCGAGTTGTTTCAGCGACTGACTTCGTAGCTGCTTCAGCAGCTAGTTTTTGATCAACTGAAATTGAATCGTCGGTGTCTAGAGGTTCAGCTGGTGGTTTTGGAATACTGAACAGAAGCCTAGCCAATCGAAGAACTTTGCTATCTGATATATTAAAATGTAAACGGGGAAGACTTCCATGCACTTTTATCCTAAATTTAAAAAAATTAAATTTAAAAAGTTATTAAATAGCATTTGAAATTATTTTGTAGGATTACTTTGGAAGACGGGGGTCATCCATGATGACTGATTTCTCGAGTTTCACTTCTAAATTGGTGGGTTGCCAAATGTGTAATCCAGTGTGCGACTTTGATCTTGCATCCATCCAATTATCACCCATCGATGCAAACAGAATCTGGATTCCAGACAACTTGACGACGTACTTGTCGTAAATTTGTTCTATCATTTCCTTCATAATTTCTTCCTGCGATGCACCTTGCTTAGACAGTTTGCTTAACGAGGACGTTCCATGTATTGATTCATTTCGTTTGACGCTTGACATCTTAAGATTACCCATGTCGATTAAAAGTATAGGGACATTTCTTTTAAAACAAAAAAAAATAAAAATAAATGATAAATTAAACTAAAATTAGATTTATCTGTCATTACTTCTGATATACTCCGTTCTCTGGAATAATAATATAGGGTGCTCTCATATCCAATTTTAAATCCAAATATTTATGCATGTCAATTGCGTGCTGGTAACTGGTTGTTGAGTAATCTTTTATGTCGTCAAAAGTACTTGCAGCCGCTGCTTGAAATTTCCTACACAAAATTAGATACGAATTTATAGTATTTATAGTATGGAAGCTAATTAAAAATTATTAATTTAAAATTTGCTCACGAATAAACTTCCACATCCTTAGGTGGTTTGAAAAAGGTTGTGAGTGTGTTGACAGTTTCCTACAACAAAATTTACAAAGTTTTTGTTTTCTATTGCAATTCGATTTTTTTTTTCTGGTTTTATGCTTACAGCGTGAAACGTGATTTCTAATGGATTTGAAGTCAAGTGAAGCCTTTGATCGCAATTTCCATCCAGAGGATTTGTTTCGAACAGAAGATTTAATAGCAATGCCTTTGTGTCTTTCTCTACAGATTTTGTAGCGACTAGTGTAGGCAAAACGCCTGCGGAATCAGCTCTGTAACCAGTGACAGTCAGAGTTCCAACTGTAGTCTTGAGTCTGGAAAAATAAACAAACAGAATAAAATAAGATACATGAATGTAAAAGTTATTAAAATTCTTACTTGACCGCGTTAGCTGAAGGTCTTTGTTCGATTGAACTTTTAACGTCAGCCAATTTAAAGTGCAAAACTTCAGTTTTAATTGACTTTGAATCGTCCACAATGTTAACATTCAGTTTTTTCAAGTGCAAATGCACTTCGTGTTCCACAAACTGCAAAAAGTGCATCAAACTTTGTTAGTATCAGTTTTAAAATTAAACTTTCAAAAATTTTACAGTTTTAGGATAAACTGCAGGTGTCATGTTTTCTGAATATCCAATTGCATCGCATAATTTCGCTTTTTCTTCCGGAGACATTGCATCTTCAAACTGCTTAACTACAACACAATTATTTTTTTTAAATTAAATATTTTTAACTTAAGAATTATTTATAATTACCGAGACTAGTTTCTTCTTTTTTATCCTTTTTCTTACCAAACCAACCACCAAACCATCCAGTTGACTTTGCCTCTGCTTTCTTTTGGCCACTTCGCTCAAACTAAAAAGAAAAATTAAAATAAAATTCTAAGTATTTAAACTAATAACTTTAAATTCATGTCACTTTACCTCAAAATCCGCTTGCCTTCTGATTAAAGTGATATTAAATATGTCAAGTTCTTTTTCTAAATTCTGCAGTAAATCGTCACTGGATCCCATTTTTCCTGACAAAACTTGTTTATAGCAGTCTTTGTAGCCATGATAACACTGTCGGTGCTTGTGAATGTGGAGCCATGACCAGTTTTTAGCTTTTCTGCGTACATCTTCCTCGAGAATGCAATTATAAGCAAAATGCCACCTTTAAAAATAACAAAAAAAAAAAAAAAAAATTAAAATTACCAAGTATTGTATTGCACATTCCTACAATGTAAATTACCATTCTTTAGCATGTCCTTTCACGCACACAGTAGGTCTGAATTTCCTGTATCGTGAGCTAGTAACCATCCATTCCACTGATTGTGCTAGAATTAAGATATCTTGATACTGATACTTGGTCAATGAAAACGAAAGGTCGTCCATTATGAGTGACAATTTTATTTTTGGAATCGAAAATTCGGGATGCGATTGTTCGGGTTTCGAATTTATTTGCAACTTCACGGTCGAATTGATGGGACCGAGAACTGCGTTAACGTTGACTGCTTTGTAAGTGTTGGTTGAAATTGCGTTCATGAACGCAAGGCCTCTTTCTTTCTCTTTCATATCGCTGAATAATTTAGTTCTACTATTCCAATACAAAACGCAATTGCTTAATGATACCAACTAGAATTGAAAAATTGATATTAATTAATTAATTAGTTAATTGGAAACTTTTAATTACTTTGTAAATCATTTTGACATTAGCATCTTGTACGATGCCCACGTTCCATTTACTGTCAGTGCTTTCAAAGGTTAATGTGTGGAGAGTAATTCCAAATGCAAATGGATTTGCTGCATTTGACGTTTTATCTTCATAGCGAATATGAATGTCTTTTATGTTGATTTGAAGATTCTTAATCACTTGAGTAACGAGTTTTTCCGTAAACGAATCTTGTTGAGGGTCACGAGGTTTTTCTACAAATATATTTTTAAACAAACTATTAGTAAAAATTTAATTTTTTTTAAAAATTGTAAACAGATGTTACAACTGTGAAATGTAAATTTCGAGATTAAAGTTATAATTATAAATACCGGTAAGCAATAAATAAAAAGTAGACTAATAATTTTAATTTTTTTTATATTAGATAACAAAATCCAAAATTCTCAAGTAGATCAAAATTAAATTTTATCTTAATTTGTCACTGATATTAATGCACTAAAGTTCAAGTACATTGTACTGAGTACTAATAAACTTAGTTCTTTTTTTTTAACCAAAATTTAAGTACGGTATTGTAAAAAGTTTATACTTCCGTGTCACATTTAAAACAAAAAAATTAAATTCGTATTATTTCCTCAACCTGATGACTTAACGTAATAAATGCCAAAGGTGACATCACTAGCAATGCAAATTAATCATATTCAGTTGACTCACTTCTCTCTTCTTCTATTCGTTTAGCTTCTTCCAATTTTTTGATGAGTTGCTGTTTTGTGTCCCACGCAATTTTCTCCTCTTTTTCGGCATTGTACTGGACTCCTAGAAATAAATAAATAAATAAATAAATTTAAAACAATATTTACGAATCATAAAAATTCATTTTGTTGTACCTGCATTTGGAACTACGAGTAACTGAAGATTTTCAATTGAAGCAACCACGGGAGCATTGTATAAATTTTTCCAGGGTATTTTTAATACGAGTTTGCCTAATTTTAAAAAGAGTCATTTTAGATATTCAGTTTTATGATGCAAAACATGTGTTGTTACCGAGCGATCCATATGTTGTTTTCACTGGCAAATCAAGTTCGTTCAGCGCATTTTCCTTCAAAATTAAATTTTGCAAAACTGCATCACCTGGAAAATAAATCAAAAACAAATATTTAATAATTTTTTTTCTCATCACAGTAGACGAAATTATCAAATGAGACGAAGATCATATTTTATGACTCTGAAACTTACCGCCCCATATTCCTAATTTGAGTTGTGAACTGTCGAGATTTTGAACGTAACTTCCGAGAAACTTATTTAGTAACTCGGTAACAATAGATTCAAAGACCATCTTTGCAGTGGCCCGGTTGCCGATTAAAAATTATCGGCACCAGAAACTGCCACGCCCAGATGCAGCAGGGCTCGAAAACGACACAAGTTATTTAGCGGCTAAAAATGCACGAGATCGAGTTGACTACAGCGTCGTCTTGTGATAAAGGGAAATAAAAAAACAGATTTAGATATATTTGCATCATTTGTGT
>JAQFZP010000179.1:0-51164 GCA_034695745.1 Geophilus truncorum | reverse complement strand
CTTAGAGGTACGATTTGGAGTTTGCGCAGTGTGGATTTTCTTCTTTACGGTCAGCTGAGAAGGAAAATGGCGAGCAAAGTTGGCATCCGTACTCTGTCTGGCGATCAGGCGCTGAAAGAACACAAATTAGCTGTTTCTCGCGATTATATATCTCAACCGAGATTGAGTGAGTACTTCTACGTGTAAATTAATTGTTTTTCGACTTAAATGTGTTGTTAAACAGTCGATGTTGATCAATGTAACGTTGACCCCGCCCCCGGTTTCTCACTCACATTTGTACTTTAAACTTGGAATATTTCCACACATTAAAAGATTTCCACTGCTTACAAAGAAAGACCTGAAAAAATGAAATAAAATTACTTGAGTAAAACTGTTGCAAATGTTGAGCGGTGTAAAAAGTCGTAAAGCAGCTTCAACTAGTTTTATTGCGTAATTTCAGGTAGAAAATAGTGGTTATTAAAAATGTCGTAACTTAATTTTCCAGCTTATAGAACAGTCTCAGGTGTAAATGGCCCATTGGTCATTTTGGATGACGTCAAGGTAATTCTATTTTATTGACGCATTTATGAATTTTTTTTTTACAAATTTGTTACAAATTTTTTTTAGTTTCCAAAATATGCTGAAATCGTGCAATTGCGATTGGCGGACGGAAGTATCCGCAGTGGTCAAGTACTTGAAGTGAGCGGATCAAAGGCAGTTGTTCAGGTTTTTGAAGGCACATCTGGCATCGATGCAAAAAATACTGTTTGTGAATTTACGGGGGATATTCTCCGAACTCCCGTGTCGGAAGACATGTCTGGTAAGTTTTAATCATTGATGTTATGCAAATGAGTTTATTTTATTTTTTATATTTTGTTTTCAGGTCGTGTGTTTAATGGGTCGGGGAAACCGATTGATAAAGGACCTAATGTACTTGCAGAAGATTATTTGGATATTCAAGGTTCTGTGATTAAATAGATATCAAATATTTTATAGATTATTTTTTATTTTATTTATTTTTGTTCTAATTTAGGTCAGCCTATTAATCCATGGTCGCGTATTTATCCGGAAGAAATGATTCAAACGGGTATTTCGGCCATTGATGTTATGAACAGTATTGCTCGTGGACAGAAGATTCCAATTTTCTCTGCTGCTGGGCTTCCCCATAATGAGGTAAAATAATGTTAATTTTTTTTACAAAACAAAATATTTAATTTTAAATCTTTATTTCTACTAGATTGCTGCTCAAATTTGCAGGCAAGGTGGTTTGGTGAAACTTCCAGGAAAAAGTGTTCTTGATGATCACAGTGACAATTTCGCCATTGTTTTTGCTGCCATGGGAGTAAGGGAAATGTTTTATACAAATTAAACATCTTTAATAATAAAAAAAAAAATTGATTTTAGGTAAACATGGAAACTGCCCGTTTCTTCAAGCAAGATTTTGAAGAGAATGGTTCTATGGAGAACGTGTGTTTGTTTCTGAATTTAGCCAACGACCCCACGTAAGATTTAATAAAATGTATTTAATTATATCAAATAATAATTGTTTTTTACACGTGTTAAAACTAGCATCGAACGTATCATCACGCCACGATTGGCTCTCACAACTGCTGAGTTTTTGGCTTATCAATGCGAGAAACACGTGCTAGTTATTTTGACCGATATGAGTTCATACGCTGAGGCTTTGCGAGAGGTTTCAGCCGCTCGTGAAGAAGTACCAGGTCGTCGAGGCTTCCCTGGTTACATGTACACCGATTTAGCTACGATATATGAACGCGCAGGTCGCGTTGAGGGTCGAAATGGATCCATCACCCAAATTCCAATTCTCACTATGCCTAATGATGGTGAATGATGAAATTTTATTATCATTATTTTTGATATAATTAATCTTTTTTTAATTTTATAGACATTACTCACCCCATTCCTGATTTAACTGGCTATATTACCGAAGGGCAGATCTACGTAGATAGACAATTGCACAACAGACAAGTAAAAATGAATATTTTTTTTAATGATACAGTAATTGAATTTATTTCATTTTTTTTTAAATAGATTTACCCACCAATTAATGTTTTGCCTTCGCTGTCTCGTTTGATGAAGTCTGCCATTGGTGAAGGAATGACTCGAAAAGATCACGCTGAAGTCTCGAATCAGCTGGTATGTATTGTTTAATAAATTTAAAAATTCAAGTAACATTTATTCTTTGTTTTGGCAGTACGCTTGTTACGCTATTGGTAAAGATGTTCAGGCCATGAAGGCTGTTGTCGGTGAGGAAGCGCTCTCTCCTGACGATTTGTTGTATTTGGAGTTTCTCAGCAAATTTGAGAAAAAGTTCATTGCACAAGGTACTACTTTAAATATAAGAAATGTTGATGTGTGTGTGTTTGATTATTTTTGTTTGCTTGTTAGGCAATTACGAAAACCGCACTGTATTTGAATCATTAAACATCGGTTGGGAGTTATTGCGTATTTTCCCCAAAGAAATGCTTAAAAGGATCCCCGCGAGTACCTTGGCGGAGTTCTATCCTCGTGATAGTCGTGCAACGTAGATTGCTTTAAGTGGATTCATATGTATATTTCATCATTCCAGAGATGTAAATTGTGTTGTTAGATTGTAGCGAAATAAAGAACGTACTCTAGAATCACGAAATAGTTGTCATTTCTTATAATGACGATGTCAGCAATTCAATGGAATGAGCTTTTAAAGTGATGCCGAATAAAGTATAATAAAACAAAAAGCATCAGATAATGTTATTTGAATATTCTAAAATTATTGAAAGAATAAGTGATTTAGACACAAAATCCAAAATAATTATTTATTTAAATTCAGTTAAAAGAAGAAATTGCACTTTCCTCTCAAGTCTGAAGAATAAGTAGTTTGTTTTTCTTGCAGTGATGACTCGTATTACAGTGAAGTTTTATTCACTAGCGCCGTCATGTAGTTCCAAATTTTCCCCTAGCGGCAGTAAGAAGAAGATCGCTGTCGGTTGCTGTTCTCACGCTCATGGGATTTTAGTAAAGGTATGTTCTATTACAATTTTAACACTTAAATATCATAGTTTTATCAAATAAACTTAACAGTTTGAAGTAATATCATGTCCTAATCGCTACTGCAAAATTTGTAATTCATGATTATCTCATATTTGCATAAATTTACAATTTTCGACGAATTATAATTTTAATCAGTCGATTAGGTTTATAATGTCGGCTACATGAATTCATTAAATTTCTACACCCGAATTCGAGGTGAAATTGAATTAACTTACCTCTTAACTTCATTGCATTTTCTGCTCGACTTGCAACTTCATTATAGCGGGTGACAATAATAAGAATTTACATAATTTATGCGTATTAAATACGAACAATTTAATGAGAGAAATGAAAGAAAATAAGAAAAAAAATATTGAAGATTTTTTTCGCAGAAATTTTAATTATCGTACAATATGAAAATGGAATTATACACATGTGTCGTCAGTTGAACCTGATATTTTTTTGTTGTTCTTTTCTTTTGTTGAATCGAATACCGAAAAATATTGAAAGTAAATTGCTCCAGGGGATTGTTGAAAAATGTTCAGACGAAGACACACAACGTGACAAGACGCACTTTTGTTGGCAACAATCTTCCCACCTGGTGCTTCATCTCGAGGCCAGGTGGGGCTGAGAACGAGGGAGCGGCGGGATAAAACAGGTCAAAGGGTTGGGAAAGGAAAGGAAAGGAAAGGAAAGGAAGGGCAAAGGTCAAATTTTACGCACAGGCGCCATTATGATACAAATATTACAAAATAGCTTCTACACAGAACACGACAACGGAGACGGGGAAAAGAAAAAAAATATATAAAATAAAAAAAAAAAAAAAAAAATACGCGAGTCAAAAATATTGATATGACGTCATCGATGAGAATATCCCCGCCCTCGGGTGCGGGCGGATCACCACGAGGAACCAAAAAAATGGTGGAAGGGAAACGAATCCTGAGCAATAACACGGGTCGGCCAACAACACCGGCGCGTTCCACCCCCACAAAATATGGCCACTTTGCAGTCCCACGTGATTCACCACCAAAAGTTAAAAATCGGTTCGTGGATGACATCACGAGGCGATCGAGGTTTTTATTTACCCGCACCTAAAAACACTTAAACGGCATCACACACGCGAAAATAACTTTTAACGTTAAAACATTTTTTAAATTAATTTTCAAAAAAAAAAAAAAAAAAAAAAAAAGTAAAAAGTAAAGGAACTTAAAAGGTACGGTATAAGTAGTTTTTTTTTTTTTTTAAGTAGTGATGATGCCACGATATAAGACGCGAGTGAGTTTTGAGTTTTGACGACTCAGGCAACTAGATCAATTGCTGAAATAGTTGACGTAAGGGTTGAATCCGGCCGAACGGGTGAGTCGGAAGGGTGCCACCAACTTACTCGAGGTGCCATTAAACAAACTGGGCGAGCCGGGAACGGCCATATTGCCCAGTTGGCTAGGACTGCTGTAGTTGCCGTTCATGGTGGAAGCTGCTGACCCGTACGTGCTTCCATTACTGCTGTGAGGCGTGGACGCGTTCGAGCCGTAGCCACGTGGCGACACGCTACTGCTCTGCGTTCGGTTATACTCCTCTGGAATTAAAAGACGCGACATTGTAGTGGGATTGTTTACTCGAAAAAACCCCCGCCACCGAAACCAGATGGAGCAAAAATTGAATTAAGCGCCACTTTCGTCAATCGCTTCATTTCATTTGATTTGCACTAATTAAATGACCGGCTTGTGCAATTGATTAATTGCTTCGTCGTCGTCGTCGGTGAGTCGGTTAAATATATATACGGGAATTTTTATTTTTTAAAAATATAAAATATAGTCGAGTCCGCTTATAAGAACAAGAACCTGGAAGCCTGAATGAAGAAGCTCTTATAACCAAACTGCTCTTTTTATAAGAATTTGAAAAAAAATTATAGAAATAACAGAAAAAGCTACCAGTAATTATTAGGCCTGGTTATGATTTTATGATAAACGATGAGATGACTCAAAATCATCAATTACCAAACTTTATTTATCTTTTTTTATTGACATTGTTGTTTCATTGCCGGGCATTTTTAGCATTTGTTTGATGACGATAACCAAATCATTAATTAATTCAATATGACTTTTTTGCCATTTTATTATTATCGTTATTTGATGTAATTTTGGATTTAATTTCCTACTAGTTCTTATTTCAGCTGTTGCAAATTATGGTAGGATTTTATACAGATTAAAATCTGTGTTAAAAATCATAAATTGTACTGCGACTCTTATAATACTTTATCATTAAAAATATAGGAAAAATAATCGGGGATTTCGAAAATGGCTCTTATAACAGGACTACTCTTAACTCTTTTATCGATGCTCTTATAAACGGACTCGACTTTGTCAAATTTATGAAATGACTTTAAGCAATTGGTCCATCTGATTTGTACGATTGGGTCCCACCCTCCACCCGCCCGAGTGCCGGAGGCTGCCCTACCCGAGGAGTCCCCGGGAGTAGCCGAGAGAAGCACCTTCGTTCCACTGCCCATTGCCATTCTCCTGGACGCTCACCGCCAGTTGGCCAGTGTAGGTGTTAAAACCGGACATGGCGGTCGAGTTATTCATGGCAGGTGAGCGGGGCGTCGTGAGCGCCAGTTGGTTGTTCCTTGGCATACTATAAAGGGCTTCGGCCAAATCCGCTGCCCTCTTCAGAATTATTTCCTGTGAAATCGAATAAATTAGCGCAACAATAATCGATTAATTAGTCGAATCGTAAAGCGGGGAAAAAATGAGCGGTTAAAGTCAATTAGCAGGTGAGTTGTCGCTTGTCCTTACCTTTGGAAGTCTCTCGGGGTCCCCGGGGTGTCTGGGGACTAATTTCTGTAGCCGTTGGAATCCGTAGTCGATTGTGGGTTCTGTGAGAGCTGAGCAACAAGAGGTATGGTCAGCTTGCATGGTCAACACGCTTCCCAAGGGGCTGTTTTCTTTTTCGTTCATCAGACACACTCCTCCCCCACGACATACGTCTGACATTCTTTCCTTTCCCACAAGTTTTTCTATTTTTTTTATTGCTTATAAACTAATCCGAGATGGTTAGTTGCAATTCGCGACGCACGATGGCGCCAAGTACGGCGGTAAAAGCACTCGATTAAATGAAAGATAATAAAAAAATTTACGTAAAAAATTCATGGGATCGATGAAATAATTTTTCGCATTTAAGTTTCACTCGAAGCTATTAAGGGTTAAAAATATGGGAGAAAAGAGCATAAATTCATTTTAATTTTTACTTTTTTCAAAAAATAAATACCGTAAATAAAAAGGGGTTCAAAAAAAAAAAAAAGAAAGAAAAAGTGTACTCGAATTTACTCTGAGTTATTACAAGGGGAAAAAAATGTTGGGAAAAACGGTTGGGTAATAACAAATAAAAAAATGATGTGAAGGAGGAAAATAAAAAAAAATCTATGAGAAGGGCAATAGATAGAGCGGGGAAGTGAGGGGGGATCGAGGTGAGTAAGTGAGTGATACTTCTCCAAATTATGTTTGCACTCTGATCATAATAAGATAGATCAATAAGCATTAAGCGAATTAAAAAAAATAAACCGCCACGCACAAAACAAGGAGAAAAACAAAAGGGAGTGGTTTTGAGCGTGATGCGGGAGGAGTGTGTGTGTGTGTGGGATACGGCAAAACAGAATACAAAAAGGGGAAAAATAACAAAATAGATAATAAAGATTAATACTCACAAACATAAACGAAGCGACCGGGCGCTCCCTTGCAAAATTGCTTAGATTTGTAGGACAGAGTCACCTCCACCACACCTGGGATGTGGCGGGGAGGGGTCTGCACGCGAATCGCGTGAGAAGTGATTAGCTAAAAGACAAAAACAGATGGCGAAATAAATCAGCGGAAAAATGACAACAGGTTTTATTCCACCCCCACCCCCCCCTTCATCCACAACCCTCACTATAGCCCTAATAATAATAATAATAATAATAAATAAAAAAAAATAAAATTAATTCAGTTGTATGGAAAATATATTTTTTTTTAATTTAGTTTTTTATTAATTTTTACAGTATATTTACCTCGCTCCATACGAGCATTGTTCCGAACACCACCTGAAGACCATCGAAAAAGTTGTCTCCGATGATGATGACGGTGGCACCCCCTGACGTCCACCCTTCGCTCGGACTTATGGCTTTGATGCAGGGTGTGGCTGCAAAAATGTAATAACCAACAAACCCATGTTTGCCCACGTGATTCCGCCATGTTCAACGTAAAGTGAAAAATTTTTTGCAACAAGAAAGAATTGCGTTTTCGAGGTGCTGGTGCTGTTAATAGAATCGTTTCCCGCCCAATCCTGCTTTTTTTTTTTTTTTTTTCCTTATTTTTTTTATGGATTTTGGGAACATCAAACCATTAAGTAGAAAGCGGAACACTTAGCGCGGCCAACTGAGATGAGGGAGGTGTGGGGGTGGGCGAGGAGAAAGAGGGGGTGTCTTTACGAGGAGCGCGCAAATTGACGCCATAGGAGGGGATGAGAAAATAAGGAGAAGGGGACCACGAGCAAAACGCGCGCCAAGTGAATTTGTTCAACCCTTCTGGCTCAACTGGAATTAGAGAGAAACACGAGAATATGCTTAATTTGATGTCACGTGATGTGGAAATGGAGTCTTTTATTATGGTATTATAGGGTAAAGATAAAAAGAAATGATAGATGATAGATGGTGGAAAAAATTTGCGGATAAATAAATAAATAAAAAGGGGTTGGGAAATAGGATTTAAGACGAAGGCGCCATGATTTTGGTTATTAGATATTGTTTGAAGACGAGGAAAAAATGAGGGAAAATGATGGGGAAGTATTAAAGGATGAGAAGAGGGCAATTTAGGAGAGATGGTGGATGGCGTGAGTGGCAATGATGGCGGCGAAGAGTTTTCATAATGTAATTTATTTGTGGGTCTATTTATTAAAATTACTCTCGCATCAACTAATTTCATTAATGGCCCTAATTGGATAGCACCAGCAGCACATGCAGCCAGTCGAGATGCGTGCGAGCGCCTCCTTTTGCGTTTCTGTCGCCAGTTGGCGCCACTGGCCACCAGGAAACTCGAGTACACGAGCGACTGAATAATTTATCAGATGAGGATGAGGCGCCCACCGCTAAAAATCCCGTACACTAATGAAAAGAAAGATGCGACTTCGCCATTTTATATCTTTTTTCATTTTTTTTTCTTTAGTTTTAGAACTCAATTTTCAAGTATAAATAAATAAAACGAGGCGAAATAATCGAATTCTACTAGAATTGTTTGTTATTTTTGAGCTTTAACGTGATTTGGATGCAATAAAATGTTGCTTTTGTTGACAAATTAAATTGAAATTGAGTTTTTAGGCATTTTTGAACGTGTCAATCAATATGTTGACGAACTTGTGGGGATTTGAAAAATATTTATGAAATTAGAAATTAATAATTAATAGTTCCACCGTAATTAATGTTTCAATCAGAGATTTAGCGATTAGAAAGAGAAATTAAATGTCCGAAAACGCGCGTTTAAAACCAAACCCTTGTAATTCAATATTTAAAGTGGACTAAATTCGGCAAATTATAAAACAAGACGATAATTCAAGGGGTCAATTTCAAAAGGGAAGGAAGTCGGTCACGCTCGACACAATGCAATTTAAACTAAATCGGGTGGAAAATCGACTAATACTTTACCCGATAATAATCACACGTCCTTAATTCCACCATATTGATTAAATTAAAACGAATTATTCTAACAAACATGCAGCTGAACGAGTTTAATAAATGAACCGCCAGTAATAACCCGAAATTTTCGATTGACCGCAGAACCTAGACCTCGAAACGCATTCGTATCCTGTACAAAGCACGGCTTACCTGCTGGAGAGAAAAAAAAAAGAAAAAAATGGTATAAGTGATAAGATGAAGGTGACCACTTCGGAAAGAATGTCAGAAAAATGGAGGTTGACCAGTAAAAAGGAAAAAGAGAGCTAAGGGTAGGAAGAAAAGAAGGCAAGGACTTTATCGTCGTTTTGAGACCTCGAGGGACGCTGGTGATCACTGATTGAGCGGCGTTCCTCTGGCCTCCGTGTTTACAAATCACCCGTGGCCACGAGGGAGTCACTGTGGCGCCCCGGGGAAGGAAGGCGGCCATCCCTCGCCGGGTTTCACGCGTCCCGTGACTAGTTAGATGACCCCCTAGATGTGGACAAGGCGTTTTCTCGTCGCTTTTTTTTTTTTCAGTCTCGCGCTTTCTCATTCATCGTTGGTGAGAAACAGAAAAATTTCCGCTCCGGTTTGCGTGTGCCTTTAATTTACACACGTAATTTCCAATTCTAGATTCCTGGACGATAAGACGGCGAGCGCTCGCGTTCTGCCTAATATGGAACGCGCAGTCTCCCAAGGGAACCATCCTCCCTCATCCCCACTCCTCCCACTTCTCCAGTTGCGAGATGATAAAAATGGGCGTGAGTTTGTGGGTGGGTGGGAGAAGGAGGAGGACGAGGTGGTGGTGAGGGAAGATGGGGGGGTGGAGAGGGGAGGGTGGACGCTCACTTTGCCCTTAAAGATCGGGCCAGGAACGCGCACGAGCGCCGCATTACAGTAATGAAGCTACGATTCTCTAGAGAATCGCCGCTGCAACTCCCTTTACATCCTCCACCCCGACGCCCACGGTCAAACGGACCAAACAAACGCGCCACCAGCGCGCACATGTTCTCATTTTTCCCCTCACATGGAAAAACGGCGCGGCCGGGGTACAGGGTGCGGGGGGGGGGTGTGCTTTAATCCGATGTAAAATTGAACGTGAAATAACGACGATGTGATCTTCTTAATAATTAAAATGAAAAACGTAGAAATGAGTTTTGTCGAGAGGTCGGAGTATTGTTTAATCCGGAAGGTGGAGGGGAAGAAAAGAAGGGGAAAAAAGAGGAAAATTGCGGGTTAATTAACGCGGATTTACCTTCCGAAGGGTCGAGTCTTTTCGCTCGTCGACCGTGTTTGGAGTTGTTGTGGACGAACATGTTATCAGAAACGGACAACAAGGGACCTTCCACATTCACCTGCGTCGAAATGACCACCTGCCAAAGAAGAAGTAACCGAGGTAGAAATTGACGGTTGCTGTGGAAACCCGACCAAAATGGCTACACGCTCACGTCATTAGTAAATTTCCACGTCGTTCGGTGCGAAACAAATTTGGCGCCACCGGTTCCATCAACATCCCCTTGCTTCCCACCCGCACTCCGATATCACCACACACACACATACACACACACTCACACACACTCGCCATCTCTCCACCCGCACCCCGACCCATTCCCACTCAAACAAACGCCAATGCACGAGGCCCTTTGGCCTCGCCGGCGGCCACGAAATAATTGAACCCGCGCCCCCGTTGCCCCTGGGGAAATAAGGGGCCTCAAACCGACTTGCTACCGACCCCCTCCTCCTTGCACGATTGATCGCCACTGACCAGCAGCGGCCCACGCGACGCCTGATTGGCTCCAGACCAAAGGCCGACCATCTTTCGCGAGGGGGCGCAGTTGGCAGCTCCCTCCGGCGTCGCACTCGGCTGGACTTCAATTAGGAAAAACAAAATTCATCGCTTTTAAAAGTGCGATAAAAATAAACGTTACTAAAAGTTTAAAAGAAAAAAGAAAAGAAAAACGTTGCATTTGTTACCACGGGCACCTTTTCTCTCCATTTTTTCTTTATTTTTTTTTCTTCTTTCTTCTTTCTTTTTTTCCCCTCACTTTACTCTTTTTCGTTCTTATTCATGACTTGGACAAGCCATTCTCTCGGCGATAAGCTCGTGGTCCCCTGAGGTCAGGCAAGAATGCAGCGATTGCTATTCAATACGCGCCCCTCCCCTTCTCCACCTCAACCCCCCGGACCCTCCCAGCCCCACCCGTCCCAGCAGCCCCAACACCACGGCCATACTCTTGTCGGCCCCCGCCCTCCCTCCCCCTCCCCCTTCTCCTCCCTCTTGGCGTCTCCTCGATCGAACGAGTTGCACGTGCACGAAGATCTGGTGGCCGCCTTATCGCGGCCGCCTTGGGGAGCCATCGCGCGGTGGCGACTCCCCCTGACCACGGCGCACTTAGCACGCGGGCACGTGCCACATTCGCCCTCCCTTCGCCTCCCACGCACATAAAGCACGTCATAACGCCCACGCACTTCCACTTAGCCAAAGAAACGGCTTCGTGCAATGTAGCTGCTAGCACGAGCCCCATCTAGGTAGACTTTCCACCTCCCAACTCCCACCCCACCATCCTCATCTTCTACTCCCAGCCCCGCACACCCCCTGGGGAGATTTAAGGCTCGGCATGCCCCTCTTTTTCACCTGGTGCAGAGGCGTGTAATATTTTTAAAGTGTGTCGAGTCGGACATAAGAATTCCACGTCCATTCGGCGAGTGAAGAATGTGAGCCCAATCAGCGTTTTATGACTCGCAAGTGGACGTGGCCAGCATGACACTGACGTCATCAAGGTGATGTCTTACCTGGAATCGTCTCATGTCTCGTGGGTTGCCCGCATTCTTTAAACAGTTTTGGTTGCACTTCAGAAAAAATTTCAAGAAGAACCTGCAATGGATAAAATTCAATTAACAACATTAGAAATTAAAATATTGTCATGGGATATCGATTAATTATGCATTTTGTGTGTCTGTTTCAGAAACACGATTGCGACATTTGCATGTGTAAACAACGAGCCACTACATTTACACGGAAAACAGATCGAAGCGAGACAATCTGCAATAGGTAAGTCGTTATTGGTTAATGTTTTGATGGCGATCAGCAATGTACACAGGGTGCTATTAAGAGCAGCGCTCCAAGAAAACCCAATTATAACATAAAATACCCTAGGCCTGTATTAGATCTGGCAAACATGTTTTTTCGACTTTGGGAGTGAAATTTCAAACGTTCACACTTGAAAAATTTAAAAATCCATGACAAGCATTTTGATCCGTCACGAGTTTGAAATCAATTTTAAATGTAAATAATTTTATAATGAATCGATTGTTTTAAGAGGTGAAAAAAGATGAGAGACAAGAGTTGAAATAAATCGAGTGAGAGAACGAATGAGAAAAATGACTGGAATGGAAGCCAACATTACTGGAACATAATTAGCCGTGCAAGATGGGAAGGGGAGGATAGAGGCAAGGATTACAAGGTGTAAAAACAAACGGCACCGAGGGGAAGACGAGCAAAGGAGGATGTGATCTGGCATTAATGGGTGTTGATTGGGGAAATGTGGATGACCCCTCTCATGGACGCAGCCATTAATGGCCGAGACAGAGAGAGATTTTTCATGTTAACGGCCCCCTACGACTGGAAAAACTAATCCAACCAAATAGGCCTAGTTCACCGAGCAAGTCGGAGTCGGTGCATGCTACGATGGCATTGCAACCCCTAATGGCAACAATATCAATAATAAATTACGCCGTTTTTACATTTTATCCCCTACCCCCATTCTCTAATCAGTGGAATACAATGAACGCCCCTTACTCTAATTTTAATTGGAATGAAAAGGGGTATCGAGCCCACACCCCTGCTTCTCTCATCTCCCTCTGCCGTTATCAGGTGAAGTTAATCTGGTGGGAGTGGGGAGTGTGATTTATATGCATTAGAGGTTGGGGCCCACCTGGGACGCCCAGGTACAAATTAAAAGTCAATGGGAGGAATAAGTTGACGAACTGGCGCGCGCCCAACTCTCAACTCCCAAGTCGCCTAAACATCCCCTCACCTTCCTCTTAGAGGCCATGGATTATGAAGAGGTACCGGGTCCCGGGTTCACGCCACCAGACGGCCTCGCGGGATGCGACTAAAGATTGGCGGCAAAGCCCAACATCGGGCGGAGTTTTTTTCTCTCTCTTTATTTTCTTTCTTTCTTTCTTTTTTTTTTTCTTCTTCTTCTTCTTTATTTATTTTTTTGGGAGAAATCTCAAGGTTTCATTGTCAGAGGATTAAAGATTGTGTAGAGGAAAAAAATGGAACGTTAAAAGAGGGTTTAAAGTGAAACGTTGGTAAGAAGATGAGAGAAGGGAGATTAATGATCTGAACCCATCTATCTACCGAAAAAAAAATATAAAAAGAAAGAAAGTATTTTTGTAAATTTGATGAAACGGGGAAAAAATGAAATCGAATGAAATTTTTGAAGAAAAAAAAGATGCACGCATGCGCAGGAAATTAGAAAGTTGCTCATTTGATGGGAAAATGCAATGGGCAAAAATTGCTAGAGAAAAGCAAACGAAGGGCGAGAAAATTTGATGGAAGTCCCATGCGAATTGTGACCATTGATCGAAGAGCGAAGGGAACTTGGAACATGGAGGTGGGAGGGGAGGGGGGAGGATGAACTCGTGCACGAACGCATCACCTCACCCACAATGCATCGCGAGGACGAATGAATCAATAAAGCCAGAGCCAACCTTGAATCAATTATTCACGACCAATCCTCAAATCATCTTTGGATCAACTCAGATCAACAGCACGAAATTCACGGCACAAAACTAGCTTCACCCTCACCACCCCATTCCCTTTTCATAACTCACTATTAGCCATGACTAAAGGGAGGTAAAATATAAAAAAGTTATAAATATGAAAATAATAAAATAAAACAAACAAAATAAATCAAAGTTGAATACACTTGCGTAAACACGAAAAAATCAGTTCCGGAGATAAACAAAGAATGGAAGATAAAAATTTTAAAATATATAAAAGGGACATTTTAATTGGCTCAAGGGAGTTAGTAGAGATGGCCAATGAGCAACCGGGGCCACCAATCGATCTGAGAAGAGCCAGAGGGGGAGAGGAAGAATAGAGAGAGCGAGAAGACACAAAGTGGCGTCCAAGACTTTTTTCTTTTCTTTTCTTTTCTTTTTTTTTTTTTTTTAAATTCAACTAAAGATTGCGTTGTATGAGATGTCGGGCATAAAATTCAAAAATGGCTGTCAGTTCTTGGGGTTTTAGTATTGAAAGGGTTTGTTTGAAGGGAAATATATAGAAAGATGTGAAACCACGACGGGAAAAGGATGATTCAATCGGTTTGGTTGCTGCTGCCAGCCTGTCCTCCCCCTTTCATTCCCATCTCGTGTTCGGCGTCTCCAGTTTCATACGAGGGCCGAGAAAGGTGGGGTTCGGAGAAAGGGGGAGGGGGACGGGGGGAAGTCATTTTGTGCACCGTGCTTAATGGAAACCCAATCAATAATTAAATCCTTTTGATAGCAAATTATTAATTGATGAAACTTCAATCTTTAATGGGCGACTCCTAGCGGCAAATGTCGTCGTCGTGCAGAGTCCCCGCAGCGTCCGCTATTGTTTAAACTGCCTAATTTGCCCACTTCGTCCCCCTGCATTATTGACCACACGCCCTGCAGCGAGCATGCGCTTCGTCCGCCCCCGCATCAATATTCCACGCAACGCATGTTGCGGCAATTCAGAGACACCGGGCGACACGATGGATAATAGGAGAAGCAAAGTCCTTTTCCAAGGCCTTCCCCCATCGTAAGAAACGTGCACTTATGCAAATCAAAGAGCAAAAAAAAAAAGAAGAAAAAAGTGGTGTACAGATGGGATGGGGATGGGTAAAATGCGATGGAAAGAGGGGATAAAGAAAAAAAAACGCGTGCATGGGAGTGGAATTGGAGTGGAGAAGTGGGGAGTTGAAAAATTCGACAGAGTGGTGGACACCGGAATTGTGCGAGTGAATCGAGCGTGAGTGTTGAGGGGGACCAATCCAATCAGTGGCCCCGTAGACCACAATGGCCACTGATTTGGAGTCCACAGGTTCGAGGCCACAATAGCAGCAAACTCGCACGTCCCCACGTCTGCTCGACCCCTCACTTGGCGAAAAAGGGGGAGAGTGAGTTGTTGGATAGAGATGAAAGGAGGATGTGGTCATAAGGAGGTGGAGGTGGAAGACGCTGGGTATAGCGGCGACAGCAGGGCGTGCTCGTGAGTCACGTGACGGCGTTGGATCGATCTCTTGGCGAGTCAACACGGGGAGCAGGTGGCACATCCTTCGGCCACGAGGTACAGAGGATGAGGAGGTGGATGGGGTGTCGGGGGATGGCCAAAGCCGCGTTCGTGGCTCGAGAGAACAATGAAGCAGCGTCTTATGAACCGCTTCTTAATACACTCATCAAAAGTTCATCAAAAGAGGCGATAAGAGGCCGCTAACCCGCGCCGCCCCCACACGAACCCCCTGGGCACAAATAATTACACCACCTCACCCCAACGGCCATCGCTGGCCATTTTATTGGCCACGGGTACAAATGGACGACGAGTGAATTGGGCAACAAATGGAAACGCCAACGGGATTCGAATTCTACACCTTTCTCTTTAAGTCATCTGCACAAAATGGAGAGAAAAAGAAAAAGGAAAAAAGGAAAAAGTAAAAAATAGCGAGACCCAGACGAAAAAAATTAATAGCACGATACTCGCGTACACAAAAAAAATAAAAAAAAAAAAAAAATAGAAGGTATAAAAAATATATATGGTAAATAAAAAATGTAAAATGTTCAAATTAATTCAATAGACGCCATTTTTGAAATTCAAGACGACGTCCAATTCCGAGTCTTGCAAATCCCTCTCCCCCTATCAAACATGCATTTATTCACAAAATCCTTTTGGTTGGAATAAATTTTTGATCAATTCTATTTCACTCACCGACATGAGGCTCCAAAATGGCGGAAGACGATGACAAGAGAAAAGTAAAAAAAAAAAAAAAAATGAAAAAAGAAAAATAAAAAGAAAGGATAAAAAAAAAAAAAAAAAAAAAAAAAAAAAAAAGAAAGAAAGAAAGAAAGAAAGAAATAAAGAAAAGGAAAAAAAAAAAACAATTCGAGAGGAGAATCGCGACTACAACAAGTCTCTGTTGCGAGCCGAGTCCGGAGACGGAAGAAAAAGTTGAAGAGAAAGGGGAAAAGAGAGGTAATGGGGGTGATGGGGGAGTCTGTTGACTCAAGGACCAGTGGCAACATTTATTCAATAGGCTCGCCAATGAACAAACACAAGAGACGCATGCAGCCCCTGTTTGCTCATGCCGATATTACACCAGCACCCGCAACTCGCTCCAATTTTACCGTCTCCCTCCATCCCATCCCACCGCCCCCCCCGAGGATCCCACACCTGCTTCGCTCGAGTCTCGCGGAATCTCGTCGGGCACACGTGGTGACACACTCTCGATACACATCACTCGAGGACCATTTTCATTTGAATTGGCGTGCGCCACGATTGATGACCCCCACCACCACCTCCACCCTCTCCTCTCGCATCCTCCGACCGGAAATTAGTGGCGATTATAAAATAAAAAAATAACCAAACCGGAAATGGATTCCCGCCATCTCAACTCTCAATCATCACACCCTCGACGATTGAAACGCGTGACTAACGGGAACGGGGGTTCGTCGGGGTTGCGGGGTGAAAAAAGGAGAAAAGAAATGCGATAGCCAAGTGAAACGCCAATCAAAAGAAGTCACGCCATTAATTCTCAATGTCAGCCGATATTATTGATTGTAGTTCGATCTCTGGAGATTAAGTGGGGAAAGAGGGCGCTGCGAGCGAAGAAGAATATAGGATGTGAAGTCGGTGCGGGAGAAGGGAGAGAGAGAGATAGAAGAAAAAAGTGACATAAATGGAAGTCGCTGTTAAGCTGACCGATTCGAGAGTGCGCACAATTGATGCTAAAACCTCTTAGGAACGCTCGTGGACGGGGGTGTTTCCAAATAGAGAAACACGCTCGTAATGGTGAGAGGGAGGGATGGCGGGAGCGCAGCTATTTGCGGAGATAAACAAAAATGGACGACTTGGGTGGGAAGAAGGAGGTGGTAACACGAATCGCCACTCGGCTTGATGGGAATCAGCTGTGCAACTGTGTATCTTTTTCAAGGTGATTACGACGTATTAAACGGGAATTGCCGACGCCATGTTGGGCGTGGGCGGGAATGAGTGACGGCCGCCGACTCATCGATTGCTAGCGGACATCACTTCATTTGCTTGGAGGGTCGCCTTGGCAACGAGGTGGAGACGTCGGAGGGAGGGGCACGCAAAGGCAATAGCCACCACAAACACTAAGCAGTCAAGATGTCGACGTCATGAAATATTCACAATCCTCTCATTAACCAAATGACCACGATGCAGCCCAGAGATTAGCGTCTCGGTGCAATAACACCGACTCTCTCCACACCCCCAGCACCAGCATCACGGTTAGCTCGCGATACCACACACGAAAAACAAGGCCTCGACCATTAGTCTTCAAAGGGTTGACGTGTCATGAAGAAAACGATTGCCAAAGCAGTTAATTAAAACGGAAATTTACTCTCGCCCTTATCCCCGACAAACTCCGCTCTCCCACCACCATCACGAGCAACCCAAACACTCGATAAGGGATAAAATATGGCGACCACGGTGCCCCCACCTGTTGACAAACCTCACCTCGAGGAAGTGATCTGCTTTTCGTCACTGTTTAGCTGACCTCTTGTTGACCTCACATGAAATATCCTCTTGACCCCAAGGGGAACGAGAGCGAGAAAGAGGGGATGGGTGTCAAGGGGGTCTCATAATTTACCCCCTCTCCCTCCCTCCTTCCTTTACTGCGACTGATTGATGTTATGTTGAAATTGGACTAATTTCATTCCAAACATTTCCCAAACTTTTCCCCTCTCTTATGACCTAAAATACGATCACGCTAGACTCAATTGGGTTGGGCAAGAGTGGACAGATAAAAAAAAAAAAAAAAAAAGTAAGGTGAGATGAACAAGTGACGCCACTTCCTGTGTGAGCGTCCGTTCATTTATCCCCTCACTTCACTTCCTATATCTCATTTCCTTTTCTATTCAAGTGGATACACGTAAAAGGGGACAGCGAGTGGATAGGAGGAGATTGAAAAAGGGAATTGGGGTGATGGGAGTGTTAGAGAAGATGAGAAAGGGATCTATGACATTGACACGAGCAACGAGGATTAAAATATCCAGCGTCTCGCCCTAAACACGCATGTGCTTGGGGATGAAGAGATAGGCAGTGCAGGGCAGCTGCCATCTGAGGCCAACTCACTTAAAATGGCGTTGAAGGAAAAGAAAATTCAACATGGCTGCTTCAGTGGGGTTGCCTGTGGTAAATTATGCAGCCCCATTGCCCCCTCCCTCGGCGTTGAATGGGTGATGACCACAGTGCCCCAGGGGGCTCTGCTCCACCACCTGAGGCCTCAGGGAGAGGAGAAATGCGCCAAGAGAGAGAAAGAAAGAAAGAAAGACGAAAAGAGAGAGAGAGAGAGAGAGACGGAGGGGGGATTGGGGAAAAAAACCCTTTGCGCTCTGTTTACACGGAGTCTTTACGACATTCATAAACTTGTCAATCTTCACATAAAAGGAAGGCGTTTCGTTCAAATTAAAAGTTAATGCGCCTCGTGCGGATGACCGCGGGTCAGCCTGCACTACCCCTCTCCTCTCCCTACAAGAGTCTCAGACCTCGACGACCAATCGATTTTTTAAATAAAACAGCAGCACCGCCGTAGCCTCAACGACAGCCAACCAGGTGACGACAGACGCGGGCAAGAGATGAGTATGAGGACATTTCAAGATGGAGGAGCTCCATCTATAAATGACATCTTTTCTCTCTCACCCTGTTCCCTTTTAAGAAGGCGTCTTTCTGGGAAATAAATGACCTCGACAGTAAATCCGTGTTTTGAAAAAGCAGTAGGGGAAAAAAAATTTAAACCGAAAAAGAAGGAAAAAAAATTATTAAAAAAAGAATGAAAAATAGATGAAGTAGAAGGTAAATAGAAGAGGGGGAAATGAGGAGAATGCACGAATTACAAGTGGCGGGAGGAGTAATCGACGGCAATAGGCCTAATTGCATTAAGACACCCACCATCCCGTTGCTTGACAATGATTGAATTAACATACAAGACACCGACCGCCACCACAACTGGGCTGGGCGAAACGCTAAGTGGGAAAAGGACTTTTTAAGAGGTGAAACAAAGGTTGGAGATCAAAATAAACAACCTAATTTTTTCTTAAAAAATAAAATAGCCGATTATCATCATTTATTTATATTTTTTTTATTATTATTTTCTTCGCGTCCCCATCTGAGTCACAGCAGCCACCATTAGCCAATAATGTTATTTGCTTTGGTAATTGGGGGTTGGACGGACAAAGGGACCTCGAGATGAAAGTTGGGGGGTGGTGCGGGTGGTAGGCAATGGGAGTTAGAGTGCTCTACCCCTATCAAGCGGCCATCTTGGAACGAGGCAGGAGGAGATTAGCTCTCCGGCGATGGGGCGCGCGCTTATTACGCAAATGCTGCCAAGTAATTAGACAATCTCATAAATTATCCACAGTTGCCTCCGCCATCGCTGGACGATTCAATTAGACGAAGGAGGGGAGGGAAGAAAGAGACGCCCGGTGTCAAACGGAGTTAATCGACGGATTAAAAACAAATTCAGCACACGGGTCCTATGACCAATCTTCTCTCTCAGCACACACATATTCAACTTTTAACATGCATGACACAATTAGCTCGTCTCACCTGCGGCCCCTAACACGTCATGCGACAGGGTGGTGGTAGGGGTAGGGGTGGATAAAGAGCGCAGGAGGACGATGGAGGATTACATCCCACTCCCACCTCTCCCTCTAGTGCCCATGTGCCCTCGTTTCCTTTTTTCCTCTCCTCTCCCCTTGAGTTTTCCTTTTCCATTTTTTATCCCCTTGCTCATTACATTCCTGGGGGTTTAAACAAACTCAGTGAGATTTATGCGTGCGCAGACATCAGTGCAGGCCAAATGGCCAACCGTAAATCTGGGAACCCCTGGTCACCATCCGGCCAGAGGGGGAGAAGAGAGTGAGTTGGAGAGAGGGGAAAAAAATGGTTGCCACCACTTTCTCGTATTCCAATGTCGATTGACGTCACGTATCACGTGACTGTCGCCAAGTACGGGTCATTTGTTAGGGTCTATGGGAATTAATAAGGGGCTTGTTAGAAAAACCCCCCTAAATTCTCGCCACGTTTCGTCGGAGGGATGGGAAAAGGCGAGTGGGTGGTGGGATGGTGGTCGTTGGAGGGTTGATCAGCCGCTCACCTCCCTCTTTCCTCCCACTGCACGTGCTCCTCGCTCATCATCACTTTGTTTCATATTTCATCGAAGGCAATCTGGAAATAAAATTTTACGATGACCGGATATTACCTCGGGCGAGACGCGGCTCGAACTAGTCAACCCCTCCTCTACTTTATAATACGACAACGCAAACCCGTCGTGTTGCTACATTACACCGGAAGTTGCAATTAAATTCGTCAAACAAATCAAACTAAACGTAAACTTATACAAAGCAAAAATTATTTTTACATTTTTTAATTTCTTATTTAAAAATATTTGATTTAAAAAAAAAAATTATTTTTCTTAGTCAAAATTCGTCAAACAAATTCAACTAAACGTAAACATATACGAAGTAAAAGGTATTTTTAAATTTCTTAATTTCCCATTTAAATATATTTGATTTAAAAAAAAAAAATTCTTTTTCTTAGTCAAAATTCGTCAAACAAATCCAACTAAACGTAAACATATACAAAGTAAAAGTTATTTTTAAATTTCTTATAAGTTCGTATTTTAAACATATTTATTTATTTATTTTTTTTTTTTTTTGGTGTTTTAAAATTTTCTTTTTTTAGTTCGATGTCTTATCACTAAGGGGAAGGGAGGGTCTATTAAATTTGTTGTTTCGTTTTGTTTATCTTTTCTGAAAACGGCGCACGTGAGGATGTAGGAGATGTTTCCTCATTCTTTTACCATTAGCGCCCCCGTCTTCTAATCCGCAGCGCCTTAAGCCGAGCCGGTAACCGGGGAATGGGGCGGGGGGATATTTGTGTGCATCGAGCTACAAGTGTGTGCTTAAAGGGCTCACTCACATATCATCAAATGGAGCTCAATCAAAACTGCGCGTCCCTGAGGAACCGCCAAAACGCGACAAACAACCGACAGACTAAAAGGGTTGAGGGGTGGGGTCCATTTCGATGGGTGGGAAGGCGGAAGTTGGGTACCGGGCAGGGGGAGTGCGAGCTAATTGCATGGCAGGTGCGTGGGAGGAGGGGAGTTAGGCCTAAATGATGACCATTACTCAGTTCGTGGGTGTACATTTCTAATCAGTCGACGGCCATTCATTAGCGTGAGAGAGATGTGGGTGGGGGTGGGCTGATGGCGCAAAGATGGCGACAGATGCCCAGCGGAAAAGCCCCTGCACAATAAGCTGATTACGTACCCACCCCCGTTGTGATGAGGAGACAAAAGGCGTGGGTGGGCACCGCCCCTACACCTCGCATACGAGGGGAAACAAGAGAGGGGTTTACACATTCTTTTCTTTTGCTTAATTCACGTTTGTGTTGGTTCGATATACCCCACACCCCACTCCCCACTCCCCATCCCTCCCCGCACCCACCCAACTCGCATCTCCTTCCATCCCCGCGCATGGGAATGAGCATAAACATTTAAAGTGGCGGCAGATAACAGTGATGGGCATAACGAGTTAACATTGAGTGCTCGCAGAATATTTCGCGCGCGTACGACTCATCGGGGAATCATCAAGGAAGGAACGCGCAAGGCACGGGCAGATATCGGACCAAAAACCACTCCCTTTACTCCTTTTCTCACTTGCACCCACACGCACAAGCGTATCGCAACAAAAGCCGCGGGCAGACTAGAAAGAAAATGAAACGAGAAGGAAAAGGGGTTGTCAACAAGGTGTATTAGATTGCAGTTAATCCTTTCTCCTTTTCTTCGTTTTTTTTTTACGAGAAGAAAATGCGGAGTGGCGGTTTTATTTGCTAATGGCTTCAATAGCAACGGATTTGATGAGGAGGGGGAGAAAGAACGCGGAAGGAACGCCGATCCAATTTGGCATCAAATGCTTGTGCAAACCTCGTCCTATTGATAAGAATGTCCTTGTAATGCAAATTGAACGGGCGACTTGTGCAGAATCCAATTGCGGCGGCGCGCACGACGTCTCTACCTGAACCCCCATCGGGGAAGGGGTGAAACTGATGGATGGAGAAGGGGTCTCTTTATCGGCTAGCAACCCCTTGCTGCCTGCCCGTCACACACTGCAGCACGCGCCTCTCAAGGCCCCGAAAATTAATTCCCGGCATTTGGTGCGGGGGCGGTGGCTCTTCATGCGTGTTTAGCCCGGCAGCTCGCGCGGGTTTATCACGCGCTGCCAGCGTGGCCTCGGTGCGCGCGTGCGTCTCGCGCGGCTGCCCGCGGGCCCCCACTCGACATGCATGGCCGAACTCCACCCACTTCCCCTCCGTGCTCCTCGTCCATCAGCTTCACCATCGTGAGACTCGCGCCGCGCCCCGCGTTTGCATCCGCTGCTCGCATTATTCGGCAAAAGCAAACATTTTGTGTTTTTCTCAAAAAGATGGACCCGACCTTGACCTAATTGTACTCGGGAGCAGTGGCCAATGAGAAAGTTACTCTGGGGACCAATGTGGCCAATCCTCAACCCCAATCCCAAGCGACTTATCGACTGGACACACGTACACGCACATAAAAAAAGAAGGAAAAAAAAATTGAAGACGAACTACCAACGCAAAATGGCGGCCGAAACGAAACGAAAGCAACTTAGCTGCAACCTCCAACCTCCCTAAAGGCTAAAGTGAATTTCCTTTTGGCAACTTATCACCGTGACCCAGAGAAAATAGTGGGAGACGAGGAAAAAGAAAGACGAGGTGGTGGGTGGTGGGTGATGTGATGCTAGTGCACGGAATGACCATCGCTTCGCTATTGATTCTCGCTTAGGAGACCCAAAATCTATTTACTATCGCTGGCCCTTCATTTTTTTTCCTTCCCCTACTTTTTTTTTATTTTTCTTTTACTCTCACTATCACCTTGTTAAGGTGGTTGGAAGTGGAAGCAGCAATTACTCGGACGCGCGCGCCGACAACCCCAGGGTCGAGCCCCAATTCCGGAGTCCGATTAAGGAGCAGCGCCCATCGCTGTCTATAATCCAATTTGGCGCCGGTTTCTCGTCAGATGCGAGTGACGGGCCCTGCGAACTCGTGGCCCCGCCGATGCCCTTAGGCTTAATCTCGTTGTTGGTCCTGGGACCTCGAATTAGAGTCGCCACCCTCACCTTTACCCGCGGTTTGAGAAAAATCAACTTTTCCTCTCGAGAACGAGGGAATTTCCTGAACTAAACACTCGACCGTTTGGTCCTGGATGTTGTACAGCATCCGCGACCATCCATCAACGCTAGCGTTCGAGGCGATTTATCGCCGTGCGCCGTAAATCAGTGGCCAGCGAGGAGGTAGAGAAGGAGAAAGAAGAGGGGGGAAAAAAGGAAAAAAAAAATAAGAAAAAGAATGAGTGGAGGGTTTTGTTTGACTCTCATCTGATGGAGGATGATGACCTTATCGTTGGTGACGTCAGCAATGGTTGCAATGTTGAAAGATAAGAGCACATACACCTTGTTTTTGCTGGTGGATCCCCCAGGTGACCCCTCGAAAACCACCTCCACCCGCCCTGCGAAGCCCCTCGCTGATTGGCTCTTCGCCCAGCCACTGAGTTCTAGGCCTGGGCTTTGGCGCATTATCGCCCCTCGCTTGGCGGCCATCGATTTATTTCTTCTTGCAGCACCGAGGATACTCCACACCCCCTCTCCCCCTTCCCCTTGCCAACTTCCCTTCTTTCTTTTTCCCTTTGCTCGTGTATTTTTTCGCCTTAATGGTAGAAGCTAGTAGTGATTTCCATATCAGGCACCAGTTATTGGGGGATCCTTCGCTGTTTCCATGGCAACACAAGCCCAGATCACCAAACCTTCCTCCCTCCTTCCCGTCCATCGATTCACAGGAAGTGACGTTTGGCTCTTTTGGAATATTTATTTGGAAATATTTGCTTGTGTTCTTACCTGTCGATGATGACGGGGTCTGATGGCGTTTCATTTCTGTTGCCGCAACTTTTCTTGTCGCAACACCGACTACATGACAC
The DNA here is from genome assembly GCA_034695745.1 of Geophilus truncorum. NCBI lineage: Eukaryota > Metazoa > Arthropoda > Chilopoda > Geophilomorpha > Geophilidae > Geophilus > Geophilus truncorum. The sequence continues at coordinate 27,212 of JAQFZP010000179.1, read as the reverse complement.
AAATGAGTTGCATGAGGGACACGTTTTACGAGTTGCCACACCTGACTTGTCTCACCTGCACATAACCTCGTGTGTAAGTAGAACTCGGCACATTTCTGGGTTCTTGTCTTGGCCCTCGTAAATGATCGCCTGCAAGAAAAAGAGAAAAATAGAGAAACAGTGAACAGACTTCATCAAAAAACGCGCCAAATGGCCACAACAGACGGCACAAGAGGGGTAACTGGGTGCAACAAAAGAGAGGCCCACCAGCCGCGTCCATCTGGGCGGGCACTTGTCGTAAAGGCGGGGGGACAGGTGTTGTGAGCGGGCGATCAGGGAGGGGTCGCTCACCGCCGTCCACATGGTCTCAATTTTCCACTTGCTAATCGGGTGAGAGGGGGAGGTTAAAGGACGCATATGGTACCCCAAGGGCTATTGTAAGCACGTCTCATTTGCATATGAATAAAAAGGCACGTATAAATCAGTGGAGTTCACAAGAATGTCTTTTGCATCCCCCGGGGGTGCAAGAAACGAGCGATCGATTTAAGATGATGACCTCAGGTATATACGCGCCGAGTCGTCAACCATCTGTCGCCGGGTGAGCTAAACGGGGAGCTGTAACGGGAAAAGGGGGAAAAGGATGACCCTGCAATTATCCCTGAGGTGACGCCGTGCATAATTAATGCGGCCAACACCAACCACCGAACTGGCCACTCTTATCAGCTGCGGCCGAAATCAAACCAAAAAGAAAACGCCCGCAGTCAAAAGTCAAAAGTTTTACCTGTTTGCTCACTGAGTCGATGAGTCTGACGTAAATGTCTTGTTCTTGTCGAATACCTGAAATAAGTAAGAAAGAAAATTAGAAAATTCAATAATAAATTATCGAATTCTAACAGGATAAAAAATTAAATTATAATAACAGTTTGAAAATTAATATTTAATAATTTAAAAAAAAAAATGAATTTCTCGATTTCTCGATTTTAGAAAATTCATTAACAAAATTATCGAATTTTTACAAGATAAAATATTAAAGTAAAATAAAACTTGGAAAATTAATATTTCATGAATTTTATAAAAAATGAATTTCTCGATATTTTTTTTTGAGATTACAAGGTATAAATTTAAATACAAATAAAATAAAAAAGTAAATTTAATAAATGCTAATTTTTTTTTCCTTTTAAATTGACGAACACGTAAAATAACGAAATAAAAAATAGGATAAAATAAATTAGAAAATTTTAATAAATTTCCAAATTGAAAAAAATCGAAATTAAAAACGAAAAAAGATCGAATGCGAAAATAAAAAGTAAAAAGCATCAGCACACCGAAACTTTATCTGGCGTTTCATTCATTTGCATAATTGCACGCGGATAAGATAAGAGAATTGGGGAAAGAGAGGGGGATGAGAGAGTTGACAAAGGGAATTGCGCGAGGAGAGGGTAGTGTACACCCACACAAAACAAACCCGCGAGGGAATAAAATGAACAAAACTCCGCCCTTAACGCGGCTATACGCAACACGAGCGAAACACACGGCAAAGCCCAACTCGTGGATATCGGGGATCGCGCAAACGAGCGGCAAGAACGATGCGTGTTGATTTACGGCGCATCATTGAGAAAGGGGAATTTAAAATTTTTAAAAAAATATAAAAAAAAAATGAGCAAAAAAAAAAAGAAAACGATCTTCTTATGTAAGCGACATAATAGACGGCGGGGGTGGCGGAGGGAAGGCACTAATCAGATCGGCTGATTCATTTATAGCCAAACTCGGCCGCTGCCATTATGAGCAGGAAATTAAAGCGCCAGAAGCACAAACTATTAGCTTTGCATTTTAAAATGCGGGCACTTGGGCAGCAGCAGCAGCAGCAGCGCTGCGAGTGTCTCTAACAGTACGTTGAAGCAAAGCATGGGGTGGAGGGAGGTGGGAGAAAAGGAAGAGGGTGCGTTTGAAGCGCGTGCATTTTTAATGAAGCTACTCTAATCAAAGAGCGGAGCGCCATCAAGCAGAAAGACAAGAAATAAAAGAAAAAGAAAAGCGCCGTTTTGTTTCTCGAGTTAAAAAAAAAAGAAAGAAAAACGAGGAGTGTGTGTGAGAAAGTTAAAACTTACCGTTGGCATAGAGAAGTTGGAGACGATAGTGAATTCCGTTGTTGGTTTTCTGTCCGTCGGCTTCCTGCAAAAGAAATGTGAAAAGTGGATTGTGTAAGTGGGCAGCGGTGAAACGTGTTTGGAATTATTTTTTTTTTTTAGGCAGTGTCAGTATTGTACCTGATCTTTTTCAATGAAACCGACGAACGCAGTCCTCTCGATCTCGACCGGTTGCCCCGCCCTGTCGTAGAGTGCAATGACGAAGTGGAAGAAGTTGCTTTTCCTCAGGTTGGAAGGCGGTTGCTTCTCGAAATGCGCGCGTCCTAGGCCCACACTGAAACGCCAAAGACCAAATGAAATGGAGGCAGGTGTCAGGAGACGTGAGCGTCCCCAGTCGCCCGCTCATCCGACCTGGCGGCCCCTTGGTGATCCACGTGCATCGTTGGCTGCATCCACCCTCCGCGCACAGGCCCCAGTTGGCCGACGCCGAGCGGCTCTTCTTTCAAATTAGTCACGGGTCCTCTGGGCGGCGGAAGACCCACGCCCACGCCGCCCCCGCTCTCCTGCAGGCCGAACATGAGGGAGCAGCCCGGCGGCGAAGACCCCACGAAGAACACGGTGAATGGAAGAAGGAGAACCGACTCACGCTGATGCTACGATCACGGCAACTCAGTGAGACGCCGGCTGCCGCCGCATTCGGTTCGGCTCGGTTCGGCTCGGCTCACCACCACCCGCACAGACGAGTAATCCGAATTCGACGATAGACCAACGCCCACTACTCACGGCATGGGCTCACGGCGCAGAGCACGGGACTAGCAACGCACGAGGACGGCGCAGCGGGCGCTGGCGTCGGCGAGTGATCCGAGCGGCCAATCAATTGCGTCTGTTATACCTCGCAGGTACGAGTAAGAGTACGAAAGGGCCCGAGCCCGACTAAACGGTAAATGATTGCGATCGGCCTCGGATTTACCACAACGGACTTGTGCCGCTTATTTGTTGGCCGCGCGTCTCTCTCTCTCTCTCGGGGTGTCTCTTTTGTTGGCCTCTCTCCTCTGCCCACTCGCTGTGTTCTCCCCTCGGGCTCCGCCCCCGCGGGAGTCCACGTCATCCACCTGATTGACACGTGCCATTATCCTCAAGCCACATCCCCGTCTGCGCCGCCAGCCAATCGCGAGCTTACTTCGCCTCGGCGCCCAACCTGACGCCCCAACGCCGTGGCAGCGGACTACGAATAAAATTATCATCACATTACAAATGCGCCAACTGATGCAACGGATGCGCGCACTGGCGGCAAAAACAAACAACCGAATCAAAAACATGTGACCAAATTACTACGAGAAATCTAACTTTTCTTTTTTTTTTTTTATACTTTATCGTCTAAAACTAATGCATGATGGGAAAGGGAATGAAATGCTCAAGGTGTTGACTGTTGACGACGCCCAATGACCTTTATTTTGTGCAGGTCAAAGGACACAAAGGGTCCACTTAACTGATGTTTCCAGTTAGGAAAATAGGTTAAACAGATTAAATCTCGTTACAAGCAACAAAAGATTCAGCGTTTTAAACGATCACGTAAAACGTAAAAGGAGGAGAAAACACGTTATTGCCTTGAAAAGTGGGCAGTGATGGCGTGCATTTGATTTCGCTAATGGTGTTGATGAGATTCGATGATCCTCCTTTTTCTCGTTTTCGCAATCATGCTTAGAAAAGGAAGGGGCGGTTTGGTCTAAACGCATAACCCCCACCCCTTACGCATAATCCCTTACTCCCTTGACCCTGTTTCTCACGGTATGAGGTGAAAGGGGTAAGGACAACCGAGGCGAACGAACTCTTAAATATTTCTTTGTTTTAGTTTCTAAAGAAATACTAAGAAAAAAGGGTCAAGAATAATAGTTTGCTTACTTTTTTTACTTGAGCCACTCAACTAGCGGCATCTGTTGGCGATCGAGCGAAGCGCGCGCTCTGGGTGATAGTTGTAATGTATTTGATTGAATTTAGTTGATACTTATTGGATGATGCAATATGAACTAAAAGATTAGAAATTTCCGGATATTTTAGAATTTAAAATTTTATTATAAAATTGAGAATTGAGAAAATAATTTTTAAATTTTTTTCATTGCAGTTAATGATGACAATTGAGTGGCAATATTGGGGTTGAAGATTGGTAATGTGATTGACAGTAAAAATGGTTTAAAAACAAAAGGAGATAACAGAAATATGTACATTTGTTTGCATTTTTGTTTATAAACAGTCTAATAATGATATTTTTATTGTGTTTAAACCCTCGCCAGAAAAACAGTAAATGACTTCATTAGACTATTTTAAAAAGCGTGGTTTTTATGCTGCATCGCAACTACGCACAAAAGTATATCATCGTGAAATCTAGCGCAACAAACATGACACCTAAACTTGTAATGAAATGAAAGAAATTATAATTCTGTCAATTTGGCTGAATTATTTGTGCCAATTAATTTTAACAAAAAACATTGTACAATGTCGCAGTATTTTAAAATAATATCAAGTTTTAATCGTAATTAAATGATACTAGTAATTAAGAGAAAAAAATCTCGACTTTGTTTAAATTTTGACCTCATTGTTTGCGTACGCTTTGTCAAATTGCGATGCGAAAGCTCACGACTCTTTTTTTAACGCGATGAAAAGCAAGTAAAAATGAGTTTACCCTCGTTTAGGGTTAAAATCCACATGATTTACCGTACAAGCTATGGAAAATTGTAATTTTTGTTGCAAGTAGTAAAAATAATTTTCTAGCTTATTTTAATTGCATTATTTCTCATTAGAAAGTTGAAAAATAACTTGCAGCTATTTTCGGATTCAGATGATTATGATTTCTTCAAAATCAGCAAAATTCTTCTGTGAGAAGGTTCTTAAAGTTTGTTTACGATTTGACCTCGTTGTCAAAACGCCAACTGGCTGTGTTCATTAATATAAAAATTTATTACGCGAGAAAATAAAAATTCTGTCTCATTATTCATAAAAATTTATACGACGCCAAAGTAAAAATTAAATTTTGGCAAAAATTTTGTGCTTGTTACAGGAACGCTTTGGGGAATCGGTGCTGGTTGCTGGCAGAACTTAACTCATTTTCTAAGAATAATGATATCCCTTATCAAAGGTTAACAATTTATAGTACATCTCTATAGACTTTTAGACAAATATAGTAAATGACCAAAATATTTCAATTAAAATGTGAAACTCAGCAGAGAAATGCTTTGAAAAATTTTTACTTATTGTGTATAAAAATAGAGGGGTGGTTAAGTCGATAATGTATTATAAACAGTGGGGGATAAGTAAAATTACTTTTAAACAAACACTCCTTCTCTCTTCTCGGGAAAATTCTAGCAGTGCCCTTGAATAGCAGACAATAGCGAATGAATTCTTTCGAGTAATTTTGACTTCCCTCTCTTTCGAAAACCGGAGCAAACCACCCGCTGCGGGAACGGGAACGAGAGTGTGTGAACAACATGCCAAATGATTATGAACCCACATGCTACTGTAATACAAATCATTTAACTGCTTTTGTCCGCATTTCCTGCTTTGGTCAAACAAAATTCAATACGGTAAATCAAATCTTGCAATTTATTTATTTGATGAAGTCATAATTTGAGACTAATATTTAGATAAATATACCGTAAATTATATTATATTTTATTATACAAGGTGACAATTCAAAAGGAATTTAAGCATTTGCATAACGAAAAATAAAAGGCCTTTCGTTCCCTGATGAACACTTTTGGAACCAAAAGGGGTTCGTCCAGGGACTTGGTGATGTAAAAATGCAGTTTAGCACCACAATTTTTATCACGTCATTTGATTAAATATCTTGAAGAAAAAATTTTTACAACGTGCGACACAAAACCAAGAAAAGAGAAAGTGTGTAATTATTTAGTTTAGTAATTCACTATACAAACTTGACGATCAAAGATGTTTCAATTTTAATAATGTTTACAAACTAAGTCTTAAATAATTTCCAATTCATCAAATAATCAAGTTAAGAAAACAATGCTTTATTATTCAAAAATTCACCATGAAATTGTGTGGAATCACTTTTCCTCCATTAATAAAATAAAAAATTAAAGCGAAACTCGCGTACACGAATTTCATTGCACCAAACCTTAATAATTCCACATTTCAATATAATACCAATAAGAATTAATTAACACAACCCTAATAATTTTTATATTCATAATTCACACGTTTAATTTAAAACTGAGTAAAAAGAAATGCTATAAAAACATTTTTACAGCTATTCCTTTTACTGAAATTGAAACTACTATACATTAAAATAAAAAAAATAGAGTGAAAAAAGTGAGGGTTAGAAAAAAAGAGGGATGGGGGAAGAAAATGCAGGAGCAGGAGGCAGAAATGACGACGACGTAGCATTTGGTTGAAACGCTTTTGCTCGAGGCCCCCTCCCTTCCCTTTCCTTCCCTTCCCTTTCCTTCCCACACCTTCTTGCGACGAATGAAACACGGCAGCAGACACAGGGACAAATTTGAATATTGCATTATTAAATCGCTTCGGAGTCGACGCCGCGTCTCGTCGCTGCGTTAAATTAAGTGGCGCGTTCTGCGCTCTTTTCCCGCCCTCCGCACGCCAACGAGAGGAATGTGATAAAATTTGTTCGACTTAAGGGGGAAAAGAGAACAAAAGCGACAATCCCCTTTCCCCGCTCGTCATGACGTTCGTCGCCATTTACTCGCTCGAAAACGCAAAAGGAGGAGGAGGAGAAGAGGTGTCTAATGGGCAGCAAGTGACCATCGACACCATCCGAGTGGCTAATGGGCAGCGAGTCGTCCCCGCGTGGGCCAGCGACAATAAAAGCACGCCGCCTGGACGGATTAATGAAGATTTAAGCGGCCCGAGCGCGTCTCCCTCGGCGTTCCTCCTAATGGCCGCTTGGCCAGTGGCCACTACCAAGATCCGTGAGTGGACGTTCAATTCCCTCGGCCCGAAGGCAAGTACATTAACAGGTGCTTGGCAGCAAAGTTTGCTCCAATTCCGACGAGGGGCAACTTCGTACGATAAATCGCGCGATAAACGTTTACATCTTCCCGATCACGCTTTAATTTCGCATTGATACATTTGTAAAAATATCGTTTTGTTTACATACCTGAAGTAACAAAACTGCATTTCCAACTTCGTCGTTTAAATTTAAAAAATAAAAAGGGGTGAAAAAAAAATCTGTAAATAGAAAAGAGAAAAATAAATTTAATAATTAAAAGAATAAAAAAGAAATATGAAAGCAAGAAGCAATAAGAAAAGAAAACGAGGCGGAAAAGTGAAGGGGGAAGGTGCGAAAGGAAGGAAGGAAGGAAGGAGGGAAGGAAGGGGTGGCGCGTTTAATAGCATTTGTGGCCACAGTGGAATTAAGAGGCGCGTTTCATCTTTTAATAACTGTCATGGAACGCGGCGCCCCCACATCGCCGATTGGACTTGTCACCTGATTAACAAACACAATTCCATTAAACGACGACGCACCTCGAGGGGGCGCCACTTAATCGCCACACCAACCCGCAAAAACGGATCATTTTCGCACCGTTTTCTTTTTTTCTCTTTCAAATAATCTCTTTCGACATTTGCCAACTCCCAAGGACAGATCAGGATGCCCTCGAGAGGGATGCGCTACACACGCGTCTGCAGCACCCCGAACGCCAAGAAACGCACACCGGGGCTAATCTGCTCGGCAAGTTTAATCAAATTAAACACGTTGGGTGGCCGACTCCACTTTCCCACTCGTTAGATTCGCTCCCCGGGGAGGTGATTACCCTCAACCCCAGAAAACCCTGAGAAAACTCGACTTAACTGCTAACGCTAACCCGCCCCCATTCGACTCGACTCGCTTTCTCGGCCCACCGCACCTCGCACCCCGCACCCCGCCAACCCCGTACCCACCCGCGGATCGCGCATTGCAAAATAATCCGAAATGCGGCCGGGCCGGAAGTAGGGTTGGGCGATACGCAGCGTGTTGTTCGTGTAACCCGCAGCGCTTTTATAATCAATATTCATCATCGGCATCAATTTGATTCGTTCGTCTTCACCTCCGCCTCCCCCTGGTGTTGAAATCTCAGGTGTTGAGCCTCGGGGCGCTTTTGGCAACGGAGGTGAGAAACAGGTTATGGAGTACAGGCAAAGAGATAAAATGATGGTAAAGGGTTACAAGTTGTTGCGAGTTGGCGAATGAGAAGTGCAATGATCATAAAACTCTCTTGTGTTGCTCATTGGCTCAGTTCCAGTCGCTTGTTTTCTTATTGGATCAATATTTCTCCTTTTCCTTTCCTCTTTTTTCGCATTTTTTCCCTTCTTCCGTTTTACGCCGATTAATTAATACCCCCCTTCTACTCCTTTCCTCTCGACTTTTCTCATATTTTTCAATCAACCCCCAACCCCCTCTTCACCTACCAAAGCGTGACGATTGGAGAACCAAAATCTTGTTGCTAGGCAACAGCTGTCATCTCCCGATCTCCATCCCTGTTAAGAAGATTCCGTTGCCATTGGCAACCGAACGATGGGCGTGGTCAGGATCTTCCTCGATCCGACTGCCCCACCCACAAAACCCCAACAAAAATTCCCCTTTTAACTTTGTGCCTTTTCATCTTCATTTTAAAAATATATATATAAAATGAAAACAATTCTTTTATTATTTATTTATTTATATATTTATTTATACACAGAAAAAAAAATTCATTTGGTTTTCGAAAACATGAGGCAAAGGCAAACATACGGCGTTGTGGGGGTGGTGGTTGATGAGGCGGGGGTCGTGTTGTTCAGGTGGCGAGGTCCATTTGTTGAAATGTATCTGGCGCTCCATTAAAAGGTGATCGCGGGTTAATGGACAGGGGGGTCCCTCGAATGCGCCACGCGCTCGGCTTTTTGTTGGCCGGAGGGTGTGGGAGGGAGATGCCTTTTGGAAAGTAAATATTCCTGGTGGGACCCCCGCGGGGGAGGAAAGCGGAAGGGGGAGGTAGGTAGACGCGCACTTGTGAATTTCAAAGGAAACTTAACACCTTAGTGCCACGCTTCACTGCACGTTCGCGTGTGCCCTGAAGGGAGGGTGGGGGACAAAAGGAAGAAAGACGGGATGGGGATATGACGGAGCGGAGGAGGGAGAGATGATGGGGGCTTCGAATATGGTCAACTCTCGCGTCGGGAGCGCCGCACTGTGCACCAACTGGCGCGTTTGACTCGTCGAGTAACACTGCTTTTAATTCGCTCGCAGGAATGAATTAATGAGGCCGAGTGCGCTTAAGCAGTAAACGAAAACTCAGGTGTGTGAAATGGAACGCGTGACTCCAATAATTCCTCAGCAACGCACCTCAATTTGCTGCCGCGTTCCGATTTTCGCTGCGTTAATTAGCTCGCACTTTTATTGGCGCCAACTTTAACTTTTTTTCCCCCTCTCTCTCTCTTTCTCTCTCTCTTTCTCTCTCTCCTGTCTTTTTTTCTTTTTTAACAAACAAAACCAAATAAATCACGAGAAAAGTTGCCAACGTGTTGGCAACGGTCATGCTGTCAACAAACAGCAGATAGCAACGTGAGGGAGGGGAGAAACGCAGAGTGGCAACGCGCGCGTCCCAATTAATATTTTACCCCGTGCATATTTCCCTCGGGGCGGAGGAGCGGCCGAGGCGGGGGCGTCTGCTATCGCCTCGCTGAGCACGCTGCCCCTTCCTCCCTTCCCCTCGCCTCTCACCTATGAAATGTTGATGCGCTGAGGGACGTCAGTCGATGGCTTTCTGCTGTCCGACCCCAACCCAGAGAAGAAAACACCGGAAGCGACAAAAAAAACCCGGCGAACACACAGACACACGCGCGCACCACCCCGAACACCATAACACGCAGTATAAACACACACGCATGCGCAAAGATTGCTACCAAATGGGCAGATGGTCGATCCACCCACTCCCAGTGCCACCCTATCGAAAAGCGCCGAGGGAACGGCAAAAGGGGGAAAGCGCATTTCCGCGCTCCGTTGCCCGTGAGATGGCGACAGCGACGTCCACGAGACCCGCAGGGGGACTGAGTCAGGACGCGGCAGGGCGCCGCGGGGCGGGGGAAGGGTCGACGCTGAACAAGAGCGACATTAAGCAGAATAATCGGATCATTATCAGTTCATCGCGGGGAGCCATGTCGCAGGCCGGTCGCACGACGCCATCTGTTAGGGATTTGGCGTAGGGGGAGATGAAGAGGAGAGCAAAAGGTCGGCTGCAAAGTGCACCACGTCGACACTCGAGTGGCAAGCGGCCCGGAGAGAGGCGGGAAAGACGCGTGCTTTGCACCTGTGCAGACGACGACACCTCCCTGCGGCCAACTAATGAATTGAGAAGCATCAATGATGCAACGAGACGCCGCCTGATTGCTCACTTGGCCTGCATTCGTATGTCACCGTACTGCAAGTAGTGGTGCGCCGAACGGGAGAAGAGAGGAGAGGAGAGGAGAGGCGAGGAGAGGGTCGTCCTCGACGACGGCACGCGCGGCATTGGCACTTTTCTTGTATGCAAATGGGAGCGAATTTTTTTCTTCCGCCCGCCGCCCGCTCGAATGGGCACCTGGGGGGCCCTTGGCCAATTTATCTTCACCGTTGCAGATTGCGTCTTGTATCGGGGCCTAGTGTCGTGTTTGCATCTCCTCCCCCACCTCGTGCAATTCCAAATCTACTCCGTGCACCCACCCATCCCGCTTTTCCGGCTATGGCGAGCCAACAACCGACGCAATAAAATATTTAGGGAAAAAAATTTATGACTAGGCAACAACGCAACGCAGCAAAATGGGCAAAAAGGCCACGAGGGGGTGGGAAAAGAGAACTGACCACACCGACGGACAATATCACTTCCGGTTTGGATACTATTTATTACATCTACAATTCATAACCTCCCTTTTCCCCTTTTTTCAAATATTTCTCAGAAAAAAATTTCTTTGAAATAAAATTTATTTTATTTATTGTATTCTTAAAGAAAAAAGCGGATGTTATCAAACTGCGTAAAAAGTTAAAATGAAAAAAAATTGAAGAAATTTATTTCAGGTGCAGATGAGAAGAGGTGAATAAGTGTTGGATGTAAATTAACAGGCGGAGAAAGCCAATGGCAGGCCCAGGACGCCAGTAAATCGCACTTTATCAGATGATAGCGGATGAGAGGGAGGGACAGACAAAAGAGCATCAAGTCGGTGGAAGTTGGCCGCCCACACACATGCACGCACCGCACACACACACACACACACACATACACACACACACTCACATACCTTGCGCTGCAGGCGAATGAAAGCCCAGTGAGTAAGTGGAGCGAGTAAATATAGGAAGAGCGGACAAGGCAAACGGTACTAACTCGATTTTCCTTACCCTCACTCGGTGCGTTAATCGAGTTACCGCTACTTTGGGTGAGGTGTATGGAAGCAAGTGCACCGCGGCACATAGTGGACGCCGGCAAACAGATGCAAGGGGATAGTTGCATATGGAACAGAGGGAGACATACACAGAGAGAGAAAAGAAAAAGAGGAATAAATCATTTTGGTCAATAAACTTAAATGCCCAATGGCATTTTTCAATCAAGGAACCCACGTCCACGAGGAATTGACGCCAAAATGAAGTGAGGCCAAAGTATAAAAGGAGAAACGAATTGAAAGAAGGGGGAGGGAGGTGGGTTGGAAATAGGGGAAAAAAGAGGAAATAGTTGGAATTGGTTGCCAATATTTGAGCTGACCAATCAGGGGCCAAATCTCCCTCGAGACCAACAAAGAGGCGGAAGCGCGCGCTTTGCTCCGATTAGTCCAATCAGCTGCGGCTGCCGAGCTCCTGATTCAATTTTTCGCGCCGGGCGACTGCCAATCGGGCCCCGTAAAGACCCCGTACCCCCTCTTTTCTTTTCCCTAACACTAGAAAAATGGAGAGATGAGAAGGGGGGAGTGCGGGGGAGGGGTGAAGAGAAGGGAAGAAACAGTGCGTTGCTTGCTTGCTTCTTTCCCTGGCCCCTAGCGAGGCGAGGGGCCCCTGCGCGTTCCCTGATCTAATCCGGCGTCTGGCAGCGGCGGAGGGGGGCGACCGCAAATCGGCCTCGGCTGCCCTTCGGTTGGGGCTGAGCAAATTGAAAACTGCGATTACATTAAAAATGGACGAGAAGCCAGCGTGAAAAATGGTGACAAGGAAAAGCGATTCTTCGCTGCCTGTAATAACGGGCCCGATATTAGATTCACGGAGGAGGGAAAAGGTGAAACGGAAACACGGCTGGGAACAAGCGGGATCGACACGCGAGGTCGCGTCTCGCGGGATCACATTTATCACCAATTATATAATTTATGTAAATCAGATAAATGCGATCAAAATAAGACGGATATATTTATTTCCCAGAAACTTGGAAAATACATTGCCGGTTGGGAATCCACCTATCTAAACAACGTAGATATTTTACCCACACACCAACATCCCTCTACCCCCTCTACTCTCGTCTCACTATCCCCAGAGCGTGGGAGGGTGGGGGGAGAAGGAAGGGCAATGAAAAATGATTGCCCCCACTAACACAAGCTCTAATTCCGGATCTAAGGAAGTTGAGGGGAGATGGAGGACGAGGGGGCGGAAAGTGCATTGTGGGTAATGATGTTAAATGGCGAAACAAAACTTCCGGTAGCGCGTGTCATTGATCAGAGTCAATTAGGCATGGTTGCGCCGATGCCTAATTGGTTGATTACCTTTGCGCGCCAACTTGGTTATAAATGGAATTTACATATATGAGTGCCGAGGGCAAACCAACCAAATTACACTCAAAATCAAGAGTGACGTAACGCCTAGACATTGTATAAATCCTTACAACAACAAAAAAAAAAATGAAAAATTTGTAGGTGAGGAGAAAAAATTCGAACGAGCGTGAAAAAATACGACTGTGAAACGGGTATCGAAAAGTCTAGACGGGAAAAAAGGAAAAAAATAAAATGGTGACGATTTTCCATCGCGGTCTAGGGGTAGAGGATATGAAATGAAAAGAAAATTGACAAGTCCAGCGCGCGAAATGAGTTAAGCCACAAGGGAACCACACGCGTCTTCATTATCCCCGTGCAAATGAAGTCAGTGCCTGACTCATCCCCCACCCTCACCAACAGGTATGTGGACCCCATCATCTACCATACACCCCCACTCCCCCCTCCTCCCCTTCTCCTTCGTCTCTTCAATACGTAAGGGGGAGGGAGGGTCGAGCCCCCTGGGCCCACCAAGCAGCGCCATCACTCGTGGTGCGAGCAAATTACTCGCCCAACTTGGAACTCGTGCCGATCGGTGCGCGAAGACGCGACTTTTCAATCAAGAGGCGCATGGCGTCATTAGCACGCGCCTTCTTTAATTAGAGAAAAGTGGCGCGCGCGCAATTACACGCTACCCCCACCTCCGCCCTCTGTGTGAAAGTACTCGATTTTTTTTTATTTAAAAAAAACCCTTTTTCTAAAATCTTCAATCGAAAAAATTGACCTAAGTTTTCATTAACTTTCTGTCTTTTGAAAACATTGGTTTGCTTTTGAACAAAAATTTTCAACTTTGACCTATAAAATATCTCGTTTGTTCAAGTCAGATAGATATGTATAAACTTTTTTAAATATTGGTGTGAAGATGACGACAAATTTCAGTTTAAAAGTCGCAGTTGGCAAAAAAAAAATTTTACGCGATCGTAATAAGTGAAAGTCATGCTGTGTGTGTTGAAACGAAAGCAAAAGCTGTAAACTCATCGCCGCGCTCGAAAAAAACCCGCATAAAACCGGAACGCGAAATGGGTTTTTACTGTTTTTATAAGATTTAACGCAGGTTTTATATAAAAATTCCAGTTGTGCCATCACTGCATTGTTCGACGTCGACATTAGGCCTATATCAGTTAAAACATCGGGTGTCGATAATAACAAAGCGGGATGAGGGAGACGAGGGAGAGGGTCAGACGTCGAAATATGGCCGCCAAGGGACACCGCCCACGCTCGTGCGCGATAAGAAAGACGAAGGAAAGGAAAGATGGCCGACTGGCGATTCCTATCTGCCCCCCATCCTCCCTCTCAGATGAGATTGTAGGAGACGCTAAGCCCGGGGCTGGGCGTTCCCGCTCGGTGTCATCCATCACGACGCGAGCGGGGAGAGGAGGGGGAGGGAGGAAGTGATCAGCCCCCGCGTAATGAACGGTGAGGCAGGGGCCGATCCATCCTGATTTGGAGCCGGCGAGGCCGCGCCTCGAGGGGCCGCCCCAGGCCACTATGGGGCCCATAAGTCATCCGAGTCGGCAACTTGTTAATTGCAACGCGGACAATCAGCGCCAGGAACGACAAAAACCCAAATGGCGCATTGGAGGGACGAGTCGAATTTGTCGACACCGCACACTTCGATTATCGCAAAAACAAAAAAATTATCCTTCCAAAAAAAAAGAAAATAAAAAAGAGATAAAAATAAAAAAACAAAATGAAAGCAGAACTAAAGAGAAATAACACGACGTCTCTGTAGAGCTCTTCTCGGTTGCCCCAGGAGCACACTCCTCCGCCACACTCGCCACCCCTTCGGGCTTGGCCTGTCACACTGGTCTGCAAGGTACTTGATCCGAGTCATTTATACTAAACTGATCCCTGATATATGAACGCTAGCTCGTCGCCACCTTGAGCGCTTGCCTGTATTATTTTCGCCCCCATGGCTCCGCGAACGAAGATGCTAATTAGAGTTAGCGATGAATGAAATCCAACCACAAAAATGAATCCCTGCGCTGCTTTGCACCAAACTTACAATTCCTACTAACAAATATGGAAAACTTTATTTTCCAGTTTAAAAAAGAAAAAAAATAATTTGCGTATCGTTTTAACCCTAAGGGCAGTGAGTCAATCACGAAAAGAGGGCTAATAATCATAATAATAATAACACTAAGGGGGATCGAATGAGACTAATAGACGCGTGAAATGGCCAAAGACGGCGTGGGATGAAGTGAAGTGAAGGGGAATGGAAGTGGGTTTTAACCCTCGTTTGGGCCTTTTGCTATTCAGGCAGTGCGAGTGACGTTTCTTTAATTGTGTTTGGCTGCCCCTTCTCCCACCGGCATCCCCTTGAGGGAGGGAGCTAATAAGAAATCATAATTCTCTTATCTGGTGGTGGTGAGTAATTGACTTGGTGGATCCAATTCGCTCGCTTCTGCCTCCAACCCTTGGTAATTGGTTTTATGTTTTAATCTCTTTGGCAGCAGCTCATAAATAGTAATTGGGCAGGGTCTATTGTCATTCAAACGCGGGGAAGGTGAGTGGGAGGGCATTCGGATGAAGCCACGTGTCGCCCTTCGATGCTCGGACATCAAGTTCGTTCAATTTGCAACAGAAAAGAGACTTCAATCTAATATAAATCGAACAAAAACCGTTCTCCTGCTTTTCACAATGACGCCATCTTTAATTCGAGTCTTAATTGGTTTAGTATATATTTTTTAACCCGTTCTTCTCGTTTGCATCGCCACCTGAACGCGTTTTTATTACTCCGGATGGAATTAGAATAATTAGTTGATTTTTTTAAGGGTGGGGGATGGGGAAATTTATTTTTAATTTTTTTCTTAAATAAATTCATGAGCGCATGAGTAAAAATATATGCGCGAGTTAATTTTTATTTTTTGAATATTTTTATTTTTATTTTCTGCTTTGTGAGGGAAGCATAAAGATGAAGAGAGAAAGAAAAAAAAAGTGGAAAAGTTTTCTCTCCTCATAAAATTTTTAATTAAAGCCGTCTGCTGAGTTAAGTTTTATGATGAAAGAAGGAAAATAAATTGGAAGAGGTTACAAACAACAATTTCGGTTGCAAGAGTTAAAAAAGAATTTGCAACAAGAAAAATTTTTATTTTTGAGATGGAGAAAAACAAGCGGAAACAAATTCCGCGCTCAAATGAAGCGGAAAATTAAAGTCAACATAAAATATAAAAAGAGGAAGGAAGGAAAAAGAAAAAAAAAAAAAAATCCCACGAGAAAAACAGATGCAAAGACGAAGTAAAGGAGGAGGGGTGGGGGTAATCGAAACACCCATCCCTACCGCGCACACTAAGATATAGCCCCGAGGTCCGGAGGGAGATTCATTGGTCCCAAGACGATACCCAATGGATGAAGAGAGACGTGCGCCCAAATTACGCCAATCATTCAGCCATAAGGGCCACATATGAAACGCCGCGTTCATCACGGCAAAGGAAAATGACGCGACGACTGGCGGACAACCGGAACCGCGGCGAAATTGGGACGCAAAACGGAGATAAAGATGGGCAATATTAATTTGGCAAAGTTTTAGGAGGAAAGTTGAAGCGGGGACGCCGCAATGGACGCGAGTGAGTAAAATTGGTTGCACTTATAATCCACCCATCTCTCGCCAACGCTTTTGCACTACACTCGTCCCTCGCCCTGTTCACCTCCTCTTCTCTCCTCCCTTCCAACCCCCTCAACTCGCGCGCGAGAAGACGATAAATCAGTGGAACGCGAACTCAGGTAGCAGAGACGCGGGCGTCTTACTCCGTCCCCAGGCAACCCTCAGCTGTTGATGTATGAGATCAATTTGACTTTTAGGAATTGGTCTGCTTCGTAAAGGCGCCCCGACGACGATAAACGCGCGGGAACCAGGGGCGGGGGCGGTGGAGGTGGGTGTAGAGGGGCGAGGGGCGGGCGGCGAATGGCGATGCGCGTTGCACGCGCCCGGCTCAACACCTGGTTGTAAGTCGCTCGCTAATTGGTTGATCAGGTGTAAATTACGAGTGAGCGAAAGGGGCTCTGAAATCAAATTTCACACTCATTTTCAGTTGAATTATTCAGCGACCCCCTCCTCCTGGGTGCCACTCACAAACTAATAGTTTTGACATGGCTTCCCGCCCACAGGCGCCGCTCGCATCCTCCGCACACCCCCACCCCCTTCGTTCGCCTTCTTCGCCTTCTTTTAATGAATTTCCATCGCAATTGGCTTTAATTTTTAAATGCTCTGTTTTTTTCATCCTATAGAGGGCGCTGCGCTTTAATTTTTTTTCAACACTTGAAGGCACTTCGTCTCTTTCTCCCTCGCTGCTGAATTATTCACTCTTAATTTCCTCAAAGTTTAGAATTAACTTGCACCTCGTGCGCCCTCGCGATTGAATTTGGGCCAAATTAACCCTACGGCAAAAATGGCGCATAAAATTTTCAAAACTCTACTCCCACACCCTCCTCCCAAACACAACCCCCCCTCTCTCTCTCACTCTCTCTCTCACTCTCACTCGCTCTAACTCGGCTCCAACCCCACATTCTCTTCCTTTTGATCCAATTTAGCAAAGAAAACTCCTTCCACCAATAATCCTTCGATGGTGAAAATGGCAAGTGGCGTCGGCGTCGACCAAATGAATTATTCCCGTTTCGCTGTTTTTTTCATGAGGCGCCAAATTAAAATTAAGGCGGAAGATGCGCTACGGTACTGAATAACGCTGCGATGAAACGACGCCGTGTCGCGAACCGAGTCGCATGTAGCGCCTGTCTTAATAAAAATACCAGATAAGAGGAAACTTCGACCGAAAACGTTAAAAAAAGTAAAAAAGAAAAAAAAATTCAACGAGTAATGGACCGGGTGAGAAGGATGCAAATAGAAAAGAAAATTCATGGGTTTGCAGCGCAGTGTAGCCCACCCTAAAAGCACCCCGAAGACAAGGGAGAGGAGAGGACAGGACACAAAGTTGCGGTGGCGTCTCGCCCCGTTGATCCGTTCGGCTCGACCGGACACTGCTGACCAGCCCTCGTTATCGGTCGAGTGGGCGTCGCTTTTTACGCGGTCGCCACAGCCCACTTGCCTAACTCGGCGACCAATGGCCAGGTGGTGGTCCCGTCCCCCGGGGAAAAGGGTTGAGCGCGAGAGCGCGTCCACGGGCCATTTACCAGGCCTCGCTCGCAGCCCCTGCTTCAATTATTTATCAAGCAAACTGGCGGCTAAAAGGCTATTTTATGGGAGCTGCAGCCGATGGCGCACGCGCATTGTCGTTTTACCGCGGTCCCGGGCTAACCATGACTGAGAGACGCCATCAAACGCTGATGGCTCCTCCCTGTCACACAGACTTAGTGAATTTTGCTTTCACTGTGGGGTCAGGAAAACTTCTCTCCTCTCTTTCTCTCTCTCTCTCCCCTCACCTCCCTACCCCGTTCCCCCCTTTGTGTAAACAGTGAGAGTAGGGGACCACGAAGATGAAGGTTAGTGGGGAGACAGGCAAACGCGTCTCCCGGGTTCCCTCAGGCCTCATCTCTCGCCCTCGACTTCCGACAGCAACGCATAAACATGGCCGAAGGGTAAACATTGGCAAGGGATAGATGAGGACGGAAAGATGGGAGAAAACAACCCCTCGCCCAACCCCGCCACCCATCTCTTCATTAAATACTCGTCCTGCGGCTATAATGATCCCTCCAGGGAGTTCGATGCGCATGCGCCTAAACTCTGTGTTTTGTGCGACGTTTTCTTCTTCCTACCAAGTCAATTGCCCGTTTTATCCCGTCTGTTTACTGCCCGCTCAATGACCAGCGTCCTCCCAATTGCCATCACCTTATGGGCCTTGGAACAATTTGGCTTCAAGACGCAGCCGACACTTTGATGGAACCGTGGGGACCCACACCGCCAGGTATATATACAGTTGCCATCTCTTCCAACATGTCCCGCACCCATACGCTTAAATATAAAAATGAGGAAAAAGTTTTAAAAAATTAAAAAAGAAAGAAAGAAAGAAAGAAAGAAAGAAAGAAAGAAAGAAGGAAAGAAAAGAAAAGATGAAAAAAATATGTAAAATGGGGTGGAGCCGAAGAAGCCCGGAGCAGAAGACGAAAGGGAGTTTTGAAGCGGGTTGTCGAGGCCACTGGACCAGAACGACAGTGTCATTTTATGCCAACTCATAAATCACACGGCCGGCGGGAAGAAGCAGAGGGTCCGTGAGAAATATGAGCGCTCGGTGTGGCATGCAAATCTGGTTGGAGTGTCCGTTGAGACGAATGCAAGCCACCATCCCGTTCTGCACTCCCACCCCTTCTCACCTTTCTCGTATGCAAATACGATGGTATAGGCCGAGACCCGAACGGGGGAAAAAAGAATAGTATTCCATGAAAAATATGAGTACTGTTGGAAAGCGGGGGTTTATGGGACCGAGGGGGAGGGGAAGGCGGTGCAAGAACAGGCCTCTGGAGATGCAGTGAAGCCCAAAGGCAAGGGTCGCTTTTGAATTAATCGAATGCACGGTGGAGGCCATTTTTTTTATTCGTTTTGTTTGCCTTTTTTGTTGGATGGATGTTGGAAGGCAAGCGGGGAGCGGGAAATGTATGATGGAAACATTGCGGGGGTGAGTTCAGAAGGGAGGATTGATTGAAGGTTTGAGTTGCATCATGCTCGGATTAAATGTTTGTTCTTGTTTCACTGCTCTTTGCTCGTTTGCTTGTATTGCATTGCCGTCCATTTAATTTTTTTTTTTTTTTTTTCCTTTTTGGTTTGAAGGCACATTGGGGCCCATGAAACGGATCAAAGGGGTCTACGTTGCAATCAAATGAATGCGAAGCTCGCCTCCATTTCTCAGCCAATGGCGTTCATCCATCGGCCCTTCGGGCTTGAGGGGCCGGCGGCGTTTCATTTGCCGGCGGCTACTCTGGGGTGCCATGGTGTGAAACGCGCGCGTTCTCTTTCTCGATTTGTGGCGTCCATCAGCAATCCATTGCGGCTCGATCAATTCCTTGTTCGGAATTAGTTGCAATTTTGTTTTACGACTCGGTGCCATTAATGGAACGCGGGGGATGAGGAAAGGGTGTGGGCAGAAAACAAGAAAATCACTCAATAAACGATAGAAATAAACGTTAAGAAAAATGAACAAAGTGATCCGGTTTATTACACCAATCTTGATAGAAATTACCGGAAATTAAGTGCTGAGTTACTTTTCCAACACTTTTTATAGGCCTACGTATAAAACTTGACTTTGTTCCGTTTCAAAAGTCGTTTTCTGTTAGAAAAGTTGCAACTCACTTTTGTATTGCATAAATTCGTTTAATTTTTTAATTTTTAATCACGTTTTTTGCCCCCACGCTGCTTTAATTGGACAATGAAATTTGCGCAATTTTTCATCCCCCGTTAATTAGGTCTGGCCTTTATTTCTGACGCAAAACTTTCAATTACGTCATTTGCATGCAGTGGAAAATGTAAACTTTTGCATGCGTAATGTAATAAAATTTTAATGCGCATAAAAATGTCTATGTATTGAGTAATTTGTATTTTTACTGCCATTTTCTATTATTTTTATACTTTTTCCCCCATCAGGCTTGTTTTGTATGCGACGGCTTTGAGCTCTGGGTAAAATAAAAATGAATTGATAATGTTTAGATTAAAAATTTAACAGTCGCGAGTTTTAAACGTTCATCTAAATTTCATTCCTTTTAAAACTAAATACCTTTACAAGAACCTACTATTTCATCTGATAAAGCGCTTTGTGTCTCTCCTAATACAGAATTTACGGTATACTCGACAACCACATCGCTGCAAAATCGACACCTCAAGGCTGGCAATTTTTACACCTATTTCTAACTTTTTACATCATAACGAGAATAAATTATACAGCACGTATAAACAAACATCTATTATTGTGGTAAGTTTAATGTAATTTATATTTTTATCGTCGAAGTTCACGGCCGAAAGAATAGAATAACATGGTTTCGGCCAAATTTGGCCATTAACGTATAATTAATAACAAACTTAAATACCTTTAATGTATAACAAGCACCAAATCTTAAAATCCGGTGAATGCCGTTAATTATTAAATACGTGACACTTGTTCGTGCCAGATGTAGGTTTGTGTAGTAAATCGTGCATTTAGAGTAGTGCTTTACTCAACAAACTCATCACAACTGACTGACTTCGGTTTGTGAGTTTTCAACGGCTTTGAACCGAAATTCATTTTATCGTCGGCGCTTGATAAAATTTTTGACATTTGACCAAAATAAACTGCATCTGAACCGCCTGAAATGTTATTTAATTTTAAGATGATGATGTTTGAGAGTGAGAATGTAAGAACATTCTGGTTTTACTATTTGACAATCAAATAAATGAAATTAAATAAGAATTTCAGAAATTATATTTTTCAACAAATAAAATCCTAAACTTTTAAGCTTCTAAGGTCATTTTTATTACACAATTCTGATTAAAGTATACAACAACTGCAAAATGAGAAATTTGTTATACTAAACCACAATTTTTCCATTTTTATATCGAATAATACATGGTTTCTGTTAAATCACATGGGTTCAAAATTGTGAATTTTATATTTGCCAAATCCCTGTCAGATGTTACTGAAAACTACAATTATTATTCTCATCCATTTGTTAGATGTAGGTTCATTAATTAAGTAATTAGCTAACAGTCAATTACGTATTGTTCCAGTTATTTTTCGTTTTTGTTTTTGCGAACTACAGTATTTACCGCTTCGTACAATTAATTGCAATGCATTTGACTAATCACTTGGCAAAAACATCGAATTTGTTTTTTTGCAAAACAAATCGAAGCAAGTGACACGCGATAGATAGCTCATCATATTGATCCTGGAAACTGAAAACAAAACAACATATAACTGTAAGAAAACATTCGTAAAGGTTTCCAAACACGTTCTAGTTTCAGTCTCGAGTCATTTTCAATCTCGAAAATATTTATTTATTTTATTTCTATTTCTATTTCTATTTATTCTCTGTGTAACTTATATATATATTTTTATTTTTGCCAATTACAAAAATAACGTCTCACTTTAGCACAGGAAATTCTAATTTAGCACCTCCTGCGATTACAGAGGTTTGAGTTGAAGCAAATCAACATTAAATGCAACCACACCCAAATTCTCATTACAAACTAAAACACAAGTCCTAATGGAAGCGGTTTATGCGAAAGATTCAGTTAGAAAAGTTAGCGTTTTTCTAATCCGCATATTCGTCCTCAAATCGCGGCGTGTGCGAATTAAAAATAATCCCGTTTAAGTTAGTGAATGCAGCTTTCATAAAATCTTTTTTAATTTTTTCTCTAACTCGTCCCTCGAGGATCGCACAACACGAGTTCGTATTTATGCAAATGCATGCAACACTTTTATTGTTTTCTTTCATCTTTTTGCCTCTTAAAAAGGAAAATAAAAACGACACCGTTTTGCGGTGTACCAAAACTCGCGAATAATATTACGCAAAATTGAACATGAAAGAAGAATCAATAACATCATAACTGCAGCTCCATCACTAATTGACAATCTTAAATTATTACGCTTTTAAACCGCAATACCGGAACTAAAATGTTGAAATAATAACCGCACGATTTCGCGGACATGATCTAATATTACATTACATTTTTTTTCCCCTTTTATTCTTTTATAAGATGCAAGATTAGAAATCATGAAATAACAACCGTAGAATTTATTTTAAAATATCTAATGCATTCTATAAACGTACGGCTAGAAGAATGTTTAAAAAAATCGATTACAATCTAGAGCGATATTGCGAAACAGCAATGTAATGGGTAAATTAAATTTAGGCCTATTGTGCCAATGTAGGAATGAGAAATCAATTCCGATTCATTGTATATGGCATTAAAGATTAAACTTATCACGAATTCTGTCTTTTTTCGCTGTTTCCTCACACCAAATAACCAAGTCGAGATAGATTCACTCGAATGCTATTTTTCTAACTCCGAAAATAACCCTATTGTATTTTTAACGCAGAAAAAAAATCCAAATAAACTGTTTTAAACCAACGCAACTCTTTTAAACGCTAAAAAGTCAAGTTTATTGTCATTTGCACGGTTTTATACATCAAAACTCGGTGGGATTAATCAGATTTGCGATCGCATTGAAAGGCAAGACAGGCGTGCGTAAAAGGAAAAGGAATAGTGGGCCGTGTGCTTTTTGTGGATTGAAGTAAGTCGTCATTTGCGGAGATGAGGGTCGGCGAGTAATTTCCTTAAAACGTGTTGTAATAAATGAGGCTGAGCGGCGGCCATCATATTTCTGAATTGTCGAGCGCGTGCGTCGGGGGACCACTTGCACTCCCCTCCCACAGACACACACCAACTGACTAAAATCCATGTCTAAATCAAGACCCATTCCCTTTTTCTCCGCTATTTGAGAGATTTATGCGCACCTCCGGCACCAACACCCAAATGAAACAGGGTTCAAATGGCCACTGAGCATGCGCCTAAACCAAAGTGCGGCTGCCCTGTAATGGATAATAATAAAAAAAAAAGAGAAAAAAAAAAATAAGCCGAAAAGTGGTTTGAGAAAATACTTTATCCACTTATCAAAAATTGAGAAAGTAATTTCTTTCAGTGAATAAAAGATGCTTTTCGATTAAATCGCTTTTTATCTAATCTTTTTTTCAATTTTTTGTTTAATTGAAATAAAAAATATTTAAAAAATGCAAAATGGCGGGAAAATGCGATTAATTTTTCATAAATAATTTGTTTAAAGTAAATTAAGGTTAGGGGAGTGGAAAATGTCGTCTGCACACACCCGACAGAAATTCCAATAGAAACGCTCGTTTGTACTTACTAATGAGCAGCTAAGGCGGCGATAACACTTGGCGCTTTTCTCGCTTTAAAGTGTAAAAATGTGGAATTGGTCTAAAATATACAAACGTTGAATAAGAGATGCGTTTTCTTCATTTATTGATGATTTTTCGTCGCCTCGCTTACCTTTTTTTGCTGCGTTCGCGTCGGCTTCGGTGTCTCGGTAGGCGCGTTTGCTCGGGGCGCCATTCTCTGTTGGCGCCCTCTCTGTTCGATTTATGAAAACGATTTTTTTAATTTTATTTCCCCGTTTTGCCACTAGGTAGCGCACTTCTTCTGCAAACAAACAAAATGGCGTCGTACAACGTATAGAAATCGTAGAAACGTGAAGAAAGCGATTTAAATCATGAATTCAGAAGCAGAAAAGCGAAACGCCAACACCGAATTCAAACGACCAGTCAAGGTAAGATCACAAGGTTCTAACTTCTTGATTCTAACCCTTATAAAAATCAATTTAACCGGCAAAAATCACAGCAAACAGACGGCTGTCAACACCTCAGCTCAGGCTCACTGTTAATCCGCAACACGAATGGTTAATGAAGGGTGTGCCGTGTCTGAATGCGAGATTTATAATATTCATTTATTTGCTTATTGAACTTGAAAAAACGCACGATAAATCAAAACCATTGTTTTGGCAAATATGGTGAATAGAACTTGAGTCACGTGCTTAAATGTCACGCTGCGGGAGGTGCGGGGGGTTAGGAAAATCGGGAAGGGGAAGGGAGGAGGGAAGGAATAATTGAGGCCGAAGTCTCTCAATGAAAATTGAACCCGGACTCCGATAATTGGCCTCTTCGAACGCGAGAAGGTGACGCCCCTAGCAAAAATAATGTAGTGGTGCAAGCAGCAAAGCAAATTGTAGCCCCTTACCCTCCATCATCTATCACTGTGATGCTGGAGAGGGTGAATTTGTGCATTATGCCACTATGACGCATCAGACCCTATTAGGACAGATGGCGTTCGTTGCGTTCTGCCACCTTGTCCGCCCCCGCCCCCTCACTCGAATTGAAGAGCAAGAGCAGGGGCAGGGGAAGGCAGGGGTGCTGTATAGCGCTGCATCAATCCCTAACCCCCACGCTCACCCCCACCCCTCAACCATCTTTGGCTTCTTTGTTATTTCGCTGTCGAGTGTCTGTTTAACTTTTAAATTGATTGAAACCACCTTGTGCTGTTTTGCATAATTCAAGCAAAGAAGGCACAGCGAACTGATTGACTAGCGACCAATGTGTGCTCAAGTCAAATTGACTCGCCCGCACCAAATTATCTGGGAAGACGCTCGCAGGAGCCGGTGGCGGGGTGGCGAGAAGAAGGGTGTAAAATTGGGCGCGCGCGCGCGCGTTTCGCGAGTCTGGCGAATCACAAGTGAGGGCGCGTCGCCCTCGTGCTCCAGCCAATAATCATTCATCCAGAGCAAAGCCAGGACTTTATTATTCATTGCGTCGTATTTGCATTCGTCCTCGGGGGATCGCCGAGCCCGAAGAAAAAGAAGTATTAAAAAAAAAAAAGAAAAAGAAAAGAGAGAAAGTATTTCTTGTTCGCTTTGTAGATTGCATTTATCATTGGAGGAAATTTTCATGTCGCCAAATGTGCCGAGCTCAGCTGTTTGATGTGCGAGATAACTTCACCTCATTTGCCGAACGCGCGCCAACAAAAATCTCACACCCTTCCACCCGCCACCACCCCTACACTTTCTTCTTTTTTTCTTTCTTTCCTTCTTTCCTTCTTTCTCTCTCGCTTTCCGTATAAATGAGATTAGGACACGAAGAGAAATTATTTTTATTTCTTTTATTCGCTCGCTCGACTTTTCTACAAGTTTTTTCAATCAATGGTTTAACAATTGCCTTTTTTTTTCTTTTTTTTTTTTCCTTTTTTTTTTTTAAACTCACTTTTTTTCATGAAAATATATATGTAAATAAATAAATAAATGGGTTAAATGGGTTAAATGGCTGAGATTTCGGCGAGCGAGTTTTGTTTGTTGGTGCTTATGAAATATAAATCTGCGGGGTTTTGAATTTATACGAAATGTTTGTTCGGCATCTCTCGGGAGCCATCGCTCAGCCATTTACAGGTTGGTGTCACGTGTTGATGATGTCACCACCCATGCGAATTGCATCGGACACTCGCCAACTCGCTAATTGAGATTCATCTTTGCGATAGAGATACCGGGCGCAAGAACAAGAGGAGAGGAGCGACTCGGACGACGAGAGTTATGTGCCCTACGTTCCCCTGAAGGAGCGGCGCAAGCGACAGGTACTTTCGAGATGCAGGGCTTAGATTAGAAATTAATTATTATTGTTTCTTTATTTCTTTCCCTAACTTTTCCACAGTTGCAAGGACGGAAGGACGAAGAAAGGAAGAATGGCTTCGACGCGGGGATGTACAGGGGCGGAGACGGCGACAAGTCGGATGAAGAAGAGGAAGACGAGTTTTTGGTTGGACGAAGGTCGAACGTGAGTTTGTTGGATCAGCACAATGAACTAAAGAAAAAGGCAGAGGCGAGAAAGGAGAGTGCGAGGGAGAAGCAGCTGAAGGAAGAGGAGAAGATCTTGGAGAGTGTTGCGGAGAAGCGAGGTTTGCGTTGTTTTAATTTTATTCATCTTATTCATTAAAAATTAATTTTTTTTGTTTTGAACATTGATGAATTTGTTGACTCGAAACTTAAATGGACGTTGATATTTTTGACAGCTTTGATGGGCGTGGCTGAACTGGCGAAGGGGATCCAATACGAGGTCTCCATCAAGACGGGGTAAACCGCAACTGGCCTGGTTTCTATGGCAACTTGTTTTATATTCATCCGTTTTCAGATGGCGGCCTCCTCGCGCCGTTTTGGCCTTGCCCGAGGTGCAACACGACCGACTCCGAAACCGATTGCACATCATTGTCGAGGGCGAAAGTGTGCCGCCCCCTATCACCTCGTTCGAGGTAACTTCAATAAAGACAATAATAAAGAAAAAAGTATAAAAAAAAAATAGAAAAAAAAAATGGGGAAGAGGGACGGATGGTGAAGTGTTTGCTTTCAACAAACCAGGGGTTTGGGTCTAATGAGAATTCGTCCCTGCTTTCACCTGTCAGGATGGTGCAATTAACCAGATTCTGATTGAGTTGAAAAAAGGGGAGAGTATATTGTGATGGAGAGAGGTGCATTAATTAGGCGGGATGGGGGAAATGCTCTGAGTGAGGGTGTACGAAATATGTTTGTTGTTTGTTTTAGGCAATGAAGTTTCCACGTTCTATTATCAACGGATTACGCAAGAAGGGAATCGTTCATCCGACACCTATTCAAATTCAAGGCTTACCAGCTGTGTATGTATTCTTTTTTTTTTTATTTTTTTTTTGTGATTGTCTAATGTAAATACGAAGAAAATTGAAATTTCAAAATTTCAAATTGAAAATGGAAAGAAAAAAAGAAAGAAAAAAAATGTTACATTGATTTTTGTAGATTATCCGGTCGTGATATGATTGGAATTGCATTTACCGGCTCCGGGAAAACGCTGGTGTTCGTTCTCCCACTTCTCATGTTTTGTCTGGAACAAGAGAAAAAACTGCCCTTCATCAATCATGAAGGGCCTTACGGTCTCATCGTGTGTCCTTCAGTGAGTTGT
>JAQFZP010000178.1:0-51171 GCA_034695745.1 Geophilus truncorum | reverse complement strand
TAGCGGTGTGCATTACAAGTTATAAAGCGTGTACAGCTTGGAAGCTTCTTATTTACTGAATCGTTTCAATGACTAAACTATTTTACACTGCTGTTTCAATTTTAATAGCTTTTTAATTATTTTTTTTGCTGTATTGTAATGATTACGGTTGTCAATCAAATTCTGGCATCTTAACATGTTGCAACATCTGCCGTTAACCTCTCTAGCTTCAAATACCAGCACTTCATTAAAAGTTCATTAAGTTATTATCTAGTTATTGTAGCAAAAAATTCGATTAAACGTAATTTAGTTTCTCTTCGTGGTTTAATTTCAAATTATGTTTAAGGTCAGTTTGCTTAATTGGGATTTGTATGCAAATGTTTTCAATTAAAAATCCTTCATGCACAGGCCAAAAACATGCTTACATAACATTATATTCTATTTTTCTGACAAGTAAGTTTAAATTATTCTATATGCGGTACCATAGTTAATTTAAAAAACTTAGAATGTCTAGTTTATCAATATTCATCTTGAAATAATTGGGAGTGGTTTTCTCATCATGAATATATGTATGCAATGATTTCCCACTTATCATTTCAATGTCATATAACTGTCTAATTATACATTTTTGCAAATTGAATACAAGCACGTTTCTAAGTAATTTTTCTGTCTTTACAGAGTTCAAAATATTTTTTTTAACACTTAAAAATTCCTCTTTTACTATCAGTAAGCAAGAACTGTTCATGTCTTAATCTCAAACGACTGCAACGTTTATGAAAGGGGAAAAAAATAAATTCGATTTCTAGCACAGATTGCTGTCATTTGGAAGAAATGAGAGTCTCCATCCCAATTCACTACAGATATAAATCAGTAAAATAAAAAGTAAATATGGGAATTCATAATTAAATGATTTTTAAAAATGTGATTTCTAAGTAATAAGAATTATCACAACTTCAACCTTCCGAGTTCATCAAGAATGACCTCTCTTCAATTAACTGACGCAGCCTAGACTGAAACATCATTTCAGCAGCTAAGTTACCGTAATTATATATAGCTAAACAGAGAGACCATCCTCAAGATGAACTTGAGTTCAGTAGCGATTGGCTGAAACAAACAAACTTCTTAATTAAAGCAACTTTATCAAAACAAAAATTTATCTACTATGTGTTTGATTTTTTACTCAAATAATTACATCCATGTAATTTCACTAGCTGCAAGTTGCCAATTTCGGCTGATAACTTATTGCAAAAAAACTAAATTATTAAAATAGCTTTGTAAACATTTCACATAAAGAACTCAAATTGATTAACCAATGAATTTTTTTTAACTACACCCTAAAACCAACATTAAGCTAATTTAATATTTCTCGTTATCTTTTCTTATTTACGACTTTAATTTCCATTCATTATCTGAAAACCAAATTCTCAACTTGCAGCTTTCCCTGGTAAAAAATACTAACCTTCGGTCCAATAAAACCTTTCATTATAATCTATTCCTCCACTTAAGTTACTGTCTGGCACACCTGCAAAATACATTAAAATAAAAAATATATTTATAAACATTAAAAAAAAAAAATCAACTATTGTAATTCAAATTCAGCTTTCAGGAAATTGTAACTGTTAAATTGATACAAGGGTAATTGACAGCATAATAAGATAATTGGTGATCCCCACAAGCAATTAATGGCGTCATTTTTCCCCCATTTAAGTTTTACAACTAATTTTTTTACTTCTTGCAGCTATACTAAAAAATTCAAAAAAAGTAAACATGACGTTTTTATAAACTAGTCGGTTAAAGTTAAACCAATAAACGGCATAGAATACACGCATTAAATTTAAAACTATTTTCAACATTTGTTGACCCTCACTGAACCAAGTCTAATAAAGTGTGTGAGAAAGTTCATGACCACACAGAGATCAATCACAGTTCACATTGCTGTGCAATATCGTGATGTACATTTGATAAGAGTTTATTCTTTGAATACTAAATAAACTTTAAACCAGATCAACAAGAGAAAGATCACGGTGCAATACCATTTTACCTTGTAATGTAATATTAACACTATTTAATCCTATGTACACTCCTAAATGAGCGGTTATTTTTTCTCGTGAAAATGCCCTGTACGGCGATGAAATTTTTGCTTGAGCCACATGCCATCCAGATCCAATGTTACACACTGAAAAACACAAATAAAAATAATTAATCAAGTGATGAAACAAAATTTGTGAATAAAATAACTTTTGATATTGCCCGATTTATATTACTTCTAGATCCAGCAAATTTATCAGTGCGTAAAATGTAGGTTTTCTGACCTCTCTTTTGTACCTCTGCATTCTTAAACATGTAAAATTGTTTTATGCTTATCAAATCTTTACACGAAGCAATTTTCACAAACGCAATTATTTTGCCATTTCGACCAAAGGACTGAAACTTCTATTGAGGCAACAACCTTAATTTTAGAGAAAAGACTGATCGCAATTGCACCAATTACACTACAGTTGTGGGTTACTATAATTGACCACTCTGCGCCGAGCTTGGAATACTTAAATGCAATGACAAGTCACATTTTTGTGACCACTTGAGATGAAAAGTCTGTTTCGACATTTCTCTACATTTCTCAATTTTCCTTTTTCTCTGTTTATTATTTTACTGTTTTTTCAATAATTCATTCCTTAGACGGGCGGCGTGACTATAATAAAACTATGGTACTAGAGTTTTTTTTCTTATTTGTAATGGTACAATCACCTTTTATAATGTTTTTCTTGCACTTTTGCACTGCAGGTCATTTAAAAAAACAAGAATCACTAATCAAATGTTTTAAAAACAGACTTGTCAAGTAATTCATGGCTAATGTAAATTTGAATTACCACTTTTACAAATTGCCCGGACCAAAATCGCTTCATAATGATTAAATCACAACCTAAGAGCAACACAGCAATAAACGACGTTGTAAATACAGCGCTGTAGGTCTAAAACAATTTGCAACTATAATTTAAGCACAAAAGCCATAAATTCTGTCACCTTGCAATTCAGCAGATGCAAAAATAAACAAAATCTGCAGAAATTTGAGTAACCAAACAAGTCATTTACAGTCCACAGCTCATGATAAAGCTATAAATTGCTATAATAATGGCTGCGTGCATATAATTTCCTTATTTTACTCATTAAAATTCAAAAGGCAAATAGAGAAAACTCGAACTCAAACCGCAATGTCAACAAGTAAAAACTGAGAATGAAAAATGGCAGTCATCAGCAGTTTTGTCGGAGTTTATCTCCGACTGTTTTTACGTGATCTGATTACATTTATAAATGAAGCAACTGTTTTTGCATACTCTAAAAAAAAATTAAAAGGTCACTTGATCTTTGCAAGCTTTGTTGTCGACTTTTTTGTTAAAATAAAAAAATCTAAGCCACTACCTACAATTACATGTTTTATTGGTTGTAAAATATTTAATTTTTTTATTTTTTCTCCTACTTTTAGTTTAAATGTTGCATGAAATACTCAAATAATAAGGCTCAAATTAGGCTGTGATTGTGGTTTTGAATTTCAATTTAAATTTAGTATTTTTTTTAAATTGTGATTATTACCAGATTATGTCTACTGGTTTAAGCATCCTCAAATTTATGAAACACCATACTTGCATAAATTTAAATATTGAATTTTTTCACAATTTTTTTCTTTTAATACAAAAAAAGTAAAATTTGATTCCAATTTAGTGTGATGAAACAACACAATTTTCCAAAACAGAAATTCAAAATTACAATCTAATCATAAAATTATGAAGTAGATTTTACTTAAAACACTCCTGCAGCTTCATGATTTTTAAATCAATTCACCCTATGTACCTCTTATTAATTTTTCATACCCTGACAAAATAAACTGACTTCAATTCTGACAAATTGAATTATTGCATCTGAATAAATTAACATGCTAATGTGGCAGCTCAGGGGCCATCTGTATAAATAAACTTAAAAATTTATTAGCCATTTCAACTTGTTTGCTACCTAGATTCTCAACGTACAAATTTCTCTAATAAAACATAAAGAATGAACTTCTCATCTTTTGCCAGAAAAATTGTTAAAAAATAAATTACAAACAAATTTAATAAGGTGAAGGTTAACGTCGTGTCAAAAGGTCAAATAGCCCGTACGGCTAAAAGACATGATGATTTCTCACCACGGGCTCAATGTGAACTAGAAATCTGGAATTTAGGGTTAAGATGTTTAAAAAAATTCTTTAGAAATTTGTAAAACTCGTGGAAAAACTGCACTTAACGTGTGTACTGACCGTCTAATTACAACGATAATATTTTTTTATTTCTTATTTCATCGTATTAATTAGTGTAATAAATGTAGGCAACTGTAATGACCCTAAAACCATTAAGTTGATGACCACAAAGTAATTTCAGCACATTGAGTGGTTGTAAGTCTAAAATAAAATTTCAATTGTGTGTGGTGAGTGAGAATTTTGCATTTTGTATCTACACACAACACTTTCACTTCTGCATTGTGTTTGTTCATTAATTCACCCAGATGGATATTCCCACCATCAGAGAGATTAGTGCCATGTTCTATACCATAATGAAGTGCCTTAACTGCCCTTTCCGACACCTCAAAGACTAAAGTGCACCATTGGATCCGTTTTACTTTACTTTTATGTTTGTTCTTTAGCCCACTTCTGTAAACGGTCAGGAAAAAAAAATTTATCAATATCAAACGTAAAAAAAAAAAAAAATTATTATTTATTTGACAATAAATCATTGTTTAAGAGCTCCCCTTTCGACAACCACTAGAAATACAAATACAAAAGTAGTTTTCCATTGTTTATTCAAGAGCTTTCTGTTTGCACTGTCGACACATAATACCAAACTTACTTCATTACACCGTAAGTTTATTGAATTTTCTTAATTCTACTGAACTAAAAATAATATTAGTAATTTGAAACTTTTTCTCCAAAATTTTCACCCCAAATACATAGGATTAAGCAAACAAATCAATTAGGTCATTTTCCCAATGATAAAATCTCTAGAGTAGCAACTTGATCCCCTAATTACAATTATAAAACTGTAATGGTCGCTTTATAACGTTAATAATTTCTGTGAAGACAGGAAATGATAAGAAAAAGAACAGACACCGTACTGATCATTCAGCCTCATTATTTCTTACCCTTAAATTATGCCTATGTGGAAAGACTTAATTAAAAACGGAAAAACATCATTTATAACATTAATAAAATGTCAATTTCAGGAAATTCGCTCGTAAAGAAAAGAAAAAATAAAAACCTATTGCAAAACTATCAAATTAAATAGGTCATTTGCATCAATATTTAAACAATATTTTTTTTACACTTGAAATAAAAACTACCTAAAAATATTTGACTTGCCCTACTGAAAATTTAATGCTTGCAGAATACTAAACAGAGTTACAATCGCGAACCCAAAAAAAATCTGATTAAATCTTCAAGTCAAATTTTTTTTCCCACTAGTGGCCAATTTTATCAGTAGTGCATAATCAAATCATATTCGTCTTTTATTTTTTTCCCCATGAATGCCAATGTAAATTTGCAGTTGTGGTCACGATTAGGCCTATTGTTTTTCCACAACATGGAAATCAATAAGTTCTTTCATTCTCATGTGAAATCGTGCATATGTAGACGTAATATGAAAATAAAAAAAAAGAAAAAAAAGTTGATGTTGCTAACATAGAAGCAGTGATGTATAAAACATTAATAAAAAAAATCAAGAAGAAAAAAAATGTTGCTTTGTTTTAATCTAAGATTGAGTAGCCTTGTGACAATCTAACACAATACTATTGTTTTAATAACCTTCACACACGTAACCTTTACCCCACATTGCATTTTATGACGAACAAAAGGCTGATCATAACCTTTCTCCCACAAAGCTTTCATTCTAAAACAAACATCTCTTTAGTTTCACTCTTTGACGTATGGTGGCTTGGTTCACTTTTCAAATATTTACCACTTTCGTGTTGCAGAACAAATTGCAGCAAAAACAAATTTCAAAATTGATTAAGTTTTGAAATTTCACATCAAATACCAAAAGTTGCATAACCATTACTCAAGAATTTCGATTAAACAGATTCTAGAAGAATGAACTGGGGACTTTAATTTTGCTGCACCTCAAACCTCAATTCGTTTTATGATCAAAATTAATGATAAAAGTACCCTACCCTCAGTAAACTGCTTCAATTTGAGTGAGGAGAGTGTGTAATTTGCTTAGAGGGTCTCTTATTTAAGAACTCTCTGTATAATGAGTTGCATCAAAAATGAGGTCAGAAGTTTCATTATTATTATACTATAGAATACTAGCCGGCAGTTTTAGTTTTTGTATCTTTAAATTAAACTCCAAAAAAAAAAAAAAAAAAAAGTTATAAAAAATTAAAAGAGGACAATTTGAATTTTTAAAAAAAAATTTAAAACTCATTCTCTATGCCTTTAAATAAAATGATGAAAAATTGATTAATGAAAGAGATTTTGTTTTTTTCTAGACTTAATTATAGCCGTAAGTAAACTATATTTTTTTAAATAAAATAAAAAGCCATTACAAAAACTTTCAATACAAAGAATTTATCATGCTTTCCTCTTTAAAGTGTTTTCAAAGACGTTTTCGGTAGATAAAAGACAGAGCAAAAGCACGATAGTAGTTTATTGCACTTTACAAACAAACTTCCCGATCTGCGAATGGAATCCAATCAGATAAATTAAATTTAAATATTTATTCGTACCACGTGCAGATAAAAGGCACTATTTTGTAATGTTCATGAAAAGATAAAGCTATCGGAATAAACGAATACTGAGTATTAAAGAGACAAAATCAATTTCATTTCTTCGATCGGCAAGCATTAGTAATATTAGTTATCTATATTCTGACTATGGAGAACAAAACTTTTCTTCACCTTACACAAACAACAACAGATATTTTATAAATAAACCTAAGGAAAAGGGGAAGACCTCGTGATGCATAGATTTTTAATGCAGTCAGAGATACAGTACCAGTATCATGCTCTTTATGTGATGTACTGTTCATTTTGACTCAAGAGTGAGTTTCTTCAGTAGACTTGTTACTTAACCCTTTCACTTAAAAAAACCAGAAGTTAAAAAGAGTTACACATCATAAACTAGTAGAAATGCTATAAAGATAAACTAACTTGTAAGAATCGTAAAAAAAATATTTTCTCATAATGAAATTATTGCCAAAATTAATCAATTCACTACTCACATAAATTAAATCTCAATTTATTTTTTTTATTCTTAAAAACTCCTATTCTGATACTGATTTAAACTTCTGTTGATTTACAGTACAAGGGGGATAATCAATTGACAGCTGACAATTACATAACAACACAAACAACTTTTTCACATCCCTTAATAACTACTTATTTATATCCAAAATATATACTTTTATTTATTTTAAAACCCAAGGTTATTTCCCCCCCAACTCATAAAAACTTATTTTCTACCATAACAATATTACTCGCCCACCATTTCAAACATCAAATTCCACACTTGAAACACTCCCCTTTACGAAATATGTAGCCATTACGTTAAAAAAAGAAGTAACTGTCACAAAGTGTTGTAATTACATCTAACTTTGTGAGTGTTTTCTCTACACCCAGGGCGTTGGATGTGTGGGTTAACTCAAGTACAGAAACAAGCCACAGACGTGAATGATTACATTCTTAATGAACATTCCCCACACCTCGCACCTTCTTTAACAGGCATTATTGAATTACTCGTAACTTAATTCCACTTTAACAACAGCCATTGGTATTTCAGAACAATCCAGTTTCAACATCTGGCTCACCTTTCAACTGCACTCAAAATTTTATCATTACAATATCAAATTAAAGTGCAATTGCGTACAATTACAAGCACATAAATAAAAATGGCAACCTTGCTTTGTTCTGCCAATAACGTTATACATAGTACGTAACCCTGAAGCTATTAATTTACAAATAGAAACGTGTAGGTGAGAGAACACCTTCGAAATCAGTAGAGTGTATCGCGTTCGGCTTTCACTAATAGGGTCACTCCATCTATACTTGACTGTGCAGAAACTCAAAGAAAGGATGATGTATGGAAATGCAAAACCATTAGGCGCAAGTGACACATAATACTGAAGCAATAATTACTTTTTTTTTCTTCATTTCTTGCAACATTAAGGGAATATATACAAGAAGAGGTCAGGAAACAGTCGGAGGTAACGTAAGAAAATATGTAGCCCTGCGTGATGAAGCGTGCAGCAGAGGTCAGGCTAATTTACATTAATTAATAGGTGATGAAGAGGCCTAAGTATCCGTGTATAGATGTGGGTTTCAACACTCATCAGACAATTAGGAGAGATTGCAGCATCTCGACTCATGTAGTTGAGATAAAGGATGTTTATAGAGGAAAATGAAAGTGTGCTGTGCTGCTGTAGTAATTATATAACCATTAACTACATGTGATGCAGCGATATTTTTTTAATGACCTCATTTTTTAAGTATAAAATAAATAAAAGTTAATTTTTAGATGCACAAAGATGGGTAAAACAGTTTTGTTTTTAGAAATAATTGGAAGCAATGTTGTGAAACATCATTTGGGCTATATAATTTTTTTTTAAATATTATCTTGATTATTAGAATAACTATTTTTTTTTTACTTTAACTTGACAAGGTAAACAGGTTTTTTTTGTCAACTGAAAACAAAAACTTGATTGAATTTTAAATGATGGCCCCACATTTTAATGTCATGTCAAACAGATAGCGTTGAAGATCATTCACATTAAAAAAAAAAAAGAAAAGTTGCTATTTTTTATTTTCATATTTTATGAAATAAGGCAATTGGTTTTAGTTGGTAAAAGCAATTAACTGACTTGTTATAACCTCGTTGTATGTGATTAATTACTCTTGTGGTAAATAAAGCATTAATATAGTTAAGAGGTCATTATTTCAGATGAAAAATAAATAGATACAATCTGTACTACATTAAATATGAAATAAATATCAACTCCCAATCTTAAGTTTAAAGTTCTTTTACCCAACAAGATCGGCCATAAACTTTTCTTATCTTTCATCTTTACTAATAGAGAATCAGTAATCCTTATAAACATTTCAGAGTTCAGCAGCCAAATTTATAACGCTATATTGTTTCATAGGTACAAGATCAGGTCATCCTTTGTAATCATTATTTATGCTGCTGTAAAACGACATCCCTTCAAGTGAAATGGAAACTGAACAATAAATATGAGATTTTACAATTTCCTTCGATTGAAATTTCTCGCCATAAGGATTTTAATATCTTAAATGTTCAATTTTTTATTTGAGTCTGCACAATGATGTTGATACAGATGTTAAAACACAAAAAAAAAATGAAAAATGATTTTACTCAACCCTCTTACAATTTTTTTTTCAATACAAGTAGAATTGATTGCATGGCCATACAAGTACTTAAAGCTAAGGGAGAAAGTTTTATAAAATAAAAATTCTTTCTTTTTTTCAATTTCGGATGTGTAACTTTTGACAAATAAATAAAAATTTGAAAAAAAGACTGTCTTTAAGCAATTTATAAAGCCTTCAAGGTGTCAAACACTTCAAACCCACTTTTTGTGTGATAATTCTTAGGAACACTACTGTCGTTTGCATCTAAATCAGTACTAATCTTCCTACACCCTTTATATACATAAATCAGTGACAAACTCTCAAACAAGACATCCCTAAATTACAATTCAAAACAATATTTACCGTACATTACAATTAAATTTCGCCTTCAAAAAAAAAGTTGTTTTTTTGATTCAATTAAGAATTCTCATTAAGCTTGAATCTGAATCTGTCATTAGGTTACCATGATTGTCTAAAAGCAAATTCACCATGCTATGACATGGTTCACAGTCAACCTTTGTTTTCATTCGATACATACGAGCTACTGCTGCACAACATTCACACCTGACTGAACTTAATGTATTATCCCTTTGTGAGTACGGAAAAAGGAGAGAAAATAAGGAGAGCAGAATGCTATCATCACAAACAGAATCTCTTCAAGCAATATATTTATCCACGCCTGAGCAAAAGGAGATGTTCCATATACATATGTCTTTGACCTGGCATAGGAATGCAGGTTACTTCATACTCTTGGCCCGTAGCCATCCAAGTTTAATGTTAAGCAACATCATACTATCATTGCCTTCGTACAACACTCATCATTAGTTATTTTTTCCTTCAATAAAAACCTGATACTTGCGACAAGCTGTAATAATAATGGGATTATTAAACCTCTTCTTATTTAAATCCCACTTAAAAATCTGTTGCTATTTTAATCACGACTCATCTTCTACAATTAAATCGAAAACAATTGGTTATTTTGAAATTCTAAGAAAACAAACTTTTGGCTCGAAATGGTGCATCATTTGACATAAATTCATAATTATGAGACCCCCCCTGTCAGTAAGTTCGGGCCAATGGCCCAACAGATCCCTCCTAGTGACAGGCACTTTATTTTCGCGAAGTCAAGTCGCGACTTGTCATTTGTAATCAAAAGACAATCCTTATGTCTGAAAAATGTGTAAAATTTTTCCGACATTTTTCACCAATTATAAATTAATAGCATATTTGCTTCTTCTAAATTACCAATTTTGAATGCAGTAAAATGTAGTTTTGAATTTAATAATTTATCAATTATATCTAATTTTCATGTAATTGCATCAAAAAAAATAATTTATTAATTTATTTCACTACCGTACGTTTTAAATTGCTGCAATTCTGTTTAATCTTTAAAATTTTAACTTTTTTAAAAAATGTTGTTTAAATTGAAAAAATATGATGGAAAAATTACTTACCCAATATTATGGCGCCCACGACGAGGCTAAGAATCACGCTAAAAAAGGTCGTTAACCGCTGAAAAACAAACAAACAATTCTTTATTACAGGTGTGAAGAGAAGAAATATGTTAAAAATCAGTCACCCTGCCATGCTCACTATCTAATGCCTTTTCCATTGTGTAATTAAACAAGTTAAACCAGCTAAACAGACGCACTCGAGATGCTTAACAGTTTGTAATGGCAAAACTAAATGGGACTCATCCAGCTTTGAGTTTAGGAAAAAAAAATTTCACTTTCAGAAAAGTGTACAGTATTTGTGTTGAAAGATAATGAAGTGAGAAATGGAATATAAGTTAATCCATAAATCCTGCAGCACTGTAATTAATTATCTGAGATCAGGTCACAATCTGTATTCAAATGTCAAACAAATTATCTTTTTCTGTAATGAAATTTTTAGCAAATAAAAATAAAAATAAGAACAAGAAACAAACAAGAATTTAAAAAAAAAATTACTTGTTTACTCTTTAATTTATATCCTAAAGAAACTCTAGAAAAACTTCTCTTTTTTTTGTAGAAGTAAAATAATTATAAAATAAATTATTAATTAAAATACTCCAGAAAAAAGAAAAATGGCAACCGTACGTGACATTTACTAGGATTACTCCATTGGTAAATGACATTGACTGACTTGTGCTAACTATATGCAACACCTTCACCTAGTTTCATCATTAAGGCTAAGGAGATAGCAATACCGTGTAAAAGACCATCATAAAATCAATAGACTGTAAAGGATATTTCTATGGTAATAAATTAAATTAATCGCCAACATAATTGAATTAATGTAAAATTACTAAATACATGGAATCTACCTATAAACTCCAACCTCGACCCGTTTTGTCTTCAAGGTTGATACTTAAAAATTACTTTATGACAAGGTTATTTTGTAGAAAAGAAAAATTACTTAATATCTTAAAGTGGAACATGGTAATAATCAAGGCTAGTGACCACTCTTCTGTAATCTGCCATGCTAAATAAATAAATCAATTTAGCAAAACGCAATCAACACTTTTAATACTTCAATCCAAAGCCATTGCTCTTAAGATCAGTGTTCTTTTATATTTATTCGTCTGCAGATTGATTTAAACTGAGATAACTTCTATTCTGCACCAATTATTAACAGTTTGTCATCAGATTGACACACTTGATGCACACATGTCACCTTAATGGCGTATTACTTGGACTTGGACCTTGTTGCTAGAGACAACAAGAAAAAAAATCTTAAAAATCAAGTTAAAAAAATTTCAAATTCTTACATTAGACTTTCATAAAGACAAAAAAAAAATTTTCCATTCTATTTAACATGACCGCGACAAGCAGGAAAACAAAAAAAAAATAAACAAAATTTGGTTACCGGTAGTCGATTAGTTTAAAGCCGAAGCAATTTTGGGAAATTTAATGGACATTAAACGCTTTGTTTTTAATTTATGAGCATTAAGTAGACTGTTTAAAAAATTTATGATCGCAACATAAAATTAAAAATAGACAAATTTATAAATAATCTAGAACAAAATTCAATTTTTTTTTAGTTTTTATCATTGAATTGAGGGCACAGTGAACCATAATGATAAAAACAAAAGAATTGTGGTTGTTTTGCAAATTTTTTTAAATCGAGGCCAGAATTCTTTTTCCACTTCCAACGTAATGCCCACAACAAAAGTCTTTGAAGTAGTAATAAATTCAAACTAAAAATGATTAAAAGTAGGAAATGAATATTTTTAGTGGTATTGAAAATCGATTGCCACAATACAATATACGGTAGCTCAATACCAATAGAAACCCCATTTTCATTTTAAAATGTGTCGCTTTTATTGTGGTAAAAGCTGTGAAGATTGGACAAACCATAAAAATCTAAAGGCATAGAGACAGCGACAGTGATTTGTATTTTGCAAAGAAGAAAAAAAAAATTGAAGAGAAGAGACAAGATGAAGACGGCCTTGCCTGTCAAAAGTCTGAATAAAAGATTTTTGTCTCTGTTGGAATTGGAAAAACCAATCCATCAAATTTCTTTATCAAACAAGAGCAAACCGTCACTCACAAAAATGTCTACATTTCAAATATTGTTATAATTTTAAAATAAAGTACCCATATTTATATACCAATAATGATAATTACAAAATTCGAATTGTAAAAGTCTTTATACGGTCCGATTCTTCTCGTGTTTAAGAATCGTGAAATTTGTCTTTTGATTCCCTCATTGCTTCTTTTTCCGCAATATTAAAATTCCAGTTACGCTGTGCGCTTACCTCTTTTCTGATGCCAGGAAATATGATGAGAAAAGCGACGAAAATAGATGTAAACACGAGATAAATTACAATGCTCTGCACATCTTCAGTCACGGGAGTACGGTTTTGAAAACTGTACAGAGTGGGTCCACCGTCGGCGCGAAATGCATCAAACCATCCCTTCATGACCGGATGAATTTGACAATCTTAACGACTGCAAATGAAAAGATTCACACTATTAGCATGAGGACCAAGTGAAAGTACAGATTCGAAGTGACCACAGATGCAGCATCTGCTATTGGAAATGCTCAAGATGGCCTACATTCCGACCCAATACAAACAGGTCAAGGGCTGCTTTGCGTCACTTCCACATTATCACGCTTTCTTTAGGTGAAAAAAAAAACCCCTTCCTTAAAACCTTGATGGACTTATGCAAACAGTAAACAAGTGATCAGCTATGTTTCAGCAAAAACAATTTCCGTAAATTTATTTCCTGTTTCAGTAAATCATGGGAGAAAAATACCTTTACACAATGCAATACCTCTAGGCCTAATTCTAAATTTGATTTGATTTCGTAGCTACCTATTTCCTCCAAATTAAAAAACAAACCAATTATTGAACTTTAGCCAGACATGACCAGAAATGCACAAAAACTAAATCATTTTTTTGATTTCACTAAACTGAAAATCAAAACCCCAAACACTTAGTTAATTTATTTTTCTTAAGCTCAACATCAAAATACTAATCCATTCTTATCCCACAATACATCCGACATTACAAATCCTTATCTGCAAATTCCTCAAAAAAAATCACTTTAAAGAGCCAAAACCAATTTCCAGAACATATATAAAAACTCATCTAACCTGCATTGAAATGACACCACCCGCTGTAACTTCTTTCTAAACCTATCATCTATAACTAATAAACCCCATAATCACTTTGGTGGACCAAACAGCAAAGCAGAAGGAAGCACAAGAGCACGACTAGTTAAAGCTCTAACCTATTTCCCCAAGCAGTGCATGGCCATCTAGTGTACAAGGCCAGCAAGGTCATTTAGCAAATCCAACCATATGATTCCCTTTAAACATCTTTTGGCACCTACCAGTCAAGTACATGCTCGTGGCCACATCCGTGTAAAAGTTTGCCAGACCCAAATCAACTGTTCATCTCAGCATGGTGTAGGTAAATGGCGGCGAGCGCCACATGCTGAAACGGGGTTTGTGGCCATCAGCCTCATACGCGGGCAATACTCTTAGTCATCGTCGCACCTCGCAACTGGCCACTCTGCTTCAGCTCAAATTATGCTCTGGGCGATGGCCTTTACCTGTTTTTCTTTTTCCCCTTCTGTTCCGCTGCTTCGCTGAGCGCATGAATTTTTACAAGGAATGCACTCTTTGCTCCCAGTGGCATCTCGTGGTTAACACATGAATTAAACATTTCAATTCGATACCGGTAGCGTCTCTTTGCCGCGAATTTTTACATGACTGATTTCACTCTGAGGAATTCTTTAATAAATCTTTTTTACTTTAAACCAATTACTATAAAGGACTAATTACTTTTTAATGTAACTTGATTACGATTTTGACGTTGAGTAATGATTTGTCCTTGTTTTTATAACATTTAACACATTAGGTGATATATTATCTAACAACCTTCCTGCCATTTGTTAATTAACTAAGTTATTTTTACATTAGGGAACCCATTTTCTAATACTTTCTCATTTCGTAACCCGTTAACGGCAATAATTATCGTTACATCATTCGCCAATGAAGGACGTGTCAAACGGCAGCCATATTTAATGTCACCTATTATTTTTTTCTTATTCAATAGACAATTTCATCACACTGTGTCAATGCCTTTTGACAATGTCCAGATCCAAACACTTTCGCTCTTTAATGGTGGCCTAGACCTACTTTCTCGGTCTAGAGGAATGCCACAACATAGGAATATCCTTCATGGTTA
Source organism: Geophilus truncorum (assembly GCA_034695745.1). Classification (NCBI taxonomy): domain Eukaryota; kingdom Metazoa; phylum Arthropoda; class Chilopoda; order Geophilomorpha; family Geophilidae; genus Geophilus; species Geophilus truncorum. Next base: position 36,134 of record JAQFZP010000178.1, on the reverse strand, counting down.
AGAAGTCGGTAATTAAAAGATTAGTCAATACATTTGGTTATTAATTCCAAATTAGTCACACTTGACTAAACACTACATTTGTCTTATTTAAGCTTACATGCACTTTTAACCCTCATTCATCAATATGAAAATGATTTCACATTAGTGCTACATTTGAAATATTGTGTAATTTAATATTTGTTACATCATCTACAGAAATACAGAATCAATATTTCAAAATTCTATTACGCAATGACAATTTCTTTATTATTAGAGGATAACTATAATTTAAAAAACCTAAACTGTAGGTTTAAAAATCGTGATAACTGTCACGTAAACGTATGAACTTGTTATTATAGCAGTGCAGCACCACATTATACTGTAGTCATTCACGTTCCCACCCCAAAATGTAATCCGCAATCGTGTGCAATGTCGCAATGCCAAAACCTTCAAATTTCATTTCGTAAAACTTATATCACAATCAAATAAGAAATTGAGTTCAAGATTTTGTCTATGGATGGAAATAGAAGAGTTACTTTTAACCAGGTCAAAGCCACTTTATCAAGGCTGACAGATTTCTCATCTATACTAGGAAATAGTGAATAAAATAAACTACGTCTGAGTTGCGAAAGTCTTTCCTCGGTCCCCCTGACGTTTTTTAACAGCCACTAAAAGTGTGATAATGTGCTATGGGGGTATTGGCCTTTCGAAAAAGGCGAAAACGGACATTTCAGAGAACTCGTGGATTGCTATGCTCAACTAGGTCAAGGTTGGGTATAGCAGTTATGAGGGGTTGTCGTGGGATGAGGCGTACTGAATGTATAGACTGAAAAGGGAACCCATGACTTCTTATTAGGCATCAAATGTAGGAATTTATAAACATAAATAATGGTCATTAGTTTGAAGGTTACTGTAATTAAGCAGAAATTCCAATGGCTAAAACTTTCAATCCCAGCAGAGAATCTCTAACAAAAAATACTTCATTGAATTTCCAAATATACTGGTAACTTTCTGTTAGTAAAAAATGTCACTTTTAATCCTGTTTTTCTTAGTTTGAAAACAGGATTTATAATCCATTCCCAGCCAACAGCAACATTCCGTTCTTTACAACTCGAATTAAAAAAAAAAAAAAAATCAGTTAAATATTAATAGGTACCGTAGAAGTTTAGACGTCAAACTTTCAACCGTAAATAAAAACAGTGAGCAAAAGTTTACTAATATAAAGTTAAACTGACTAAATAAATGAACTTGCAAATTAAATTCAAAGATTTTATGTCTAACATTAAAAATCACCCAAAACACCATTACGCTTAAATTATATTTCTACTCTATTCTTTCATGTTGTCAAGCATAAATAAAAATAAATCACGTTACTACTTACAGATACGCAGTGATCAAAGGACAAAGAGTTGATCTCAACTCCACGAGTGAAAGTGTTGGTAGTCGAATAAAAACCTGCTTTAGAGACACCCGTTTACCTTGAGTTTCACGTCACTGCTCATGCGTATCCTCAAGCTTACACTTTCAAGTTCATCTCTTAACTTTGCGACATGCTTAAAAATGTTGGAAAACCCAGCCAAGGTGTGTTGCATACTGTTGAGGAACAATTGTTTGAGGTTGTTTCATTGAGAACTGACATTGAGCTGAGATTGCGTCGTTTCATCACGAAATAATTCAACAAACAGCAGCAATTTCACACAATACGCAAAGTCCTTGTACGTTTTATAGGTAAGCAATTTCGTGTGTAATGTAATTGCAGTTAATGCCTAATTATGTCGTTAAATCGAATTATCGAGTTATATACACAATGGGAAGCTTACGGAATTAAGCTTTGTCACACTGTATTACAAGTTGTGTAAATTTTTCAACAATGCCTTAATAAATGGATTTTTCATGATCACATATTACCTAGGTGTGGTGGCATTTGTTGCATAATTGAGAGTTTTGTTAACTTTCATTACACTCGAACTCACCGATGAGCATCATTACAAGGTCATTACTTACAAATGATGAAAATTCTGTCTTCTCGCATCATTTGTTCAATCATCTCTGCTTAAGTATTCTCATGGGATTTAGGTGATTGTGCAAATTCACTTAACATACCGTAATGTTCATTAAATTCTTAAGGTTAATTACCAACTAATCACAAACTTGTTCTCATTTACTCAGACAAGCAAAGTGGCCTGAGTACCTGTCATTTAATTAACAAATAAAATAAATGTTTTACGTTCTCTGGAGAATGATGAGCTTAAATATTTCACTAAATGCATTTAGTAGGAGAATAGAAAATTTTCATTAATTTCTATAAACACTGATTAATTAATCACGATTTTCTGATTTTGCTTAAAGAACTTTAATACTATCTTTAAATAAAAATAAAGTAAAATCTAATCCCTTCTCTCACGGTTTTAGTCGATACTCTAAGGTTAATATTGACACACTCCACCGAGCGCCATTCTTGAGATAAAAATATGATCTAGTTTATTACGTAATTCATGACCTTCTGTGTGAACCTCATATTTTAAGGATAAACCTATATTTTAGACCAGTCATACTGTAAATAGCAAAACTAGAAAAAAGTATAAAAACATTATATTGATGGTTAAGTTATAATATTAGAAATACCGTATGCAGCTCAAATCTATGAAGTGGAAAGTGATACATAACTTGCTGCCATCTAGTGCAGAATTATGTCAATACTTCATACAAATTTCCAAATAGGATGTGATGGTACAATAAATTGATGAATTGTTAATTTTGATTTGATTTATTAGCCCTAGGCAACAAAGTTCAAAATCACGTAATGTTTCACAGAGTACACAACCCATTCAATTTATTGATTTGTCTGTAACATAGAAAACAAACTGGCCACATAGACGTGGCACTTCCGCTCTATTCCCATCTGTAATCAACGTTTCTTCTTTCACCATTAGCAGGCGAAAGACCACCTATAATCAACAGTTAAGTTAATGAGTCATGACACAGCACTTGCATTCTGGAAAGGTCGTCAAATACACGTGGATAGGTAATACATTAAATAACCATTAATCATACATTCACTTACTCTTTATTACAGAGTTAATTGGATTACTGTATGTTTAGTTTGAGATTAATTCAAAATTAAGCACATATCAATCAAAACGCACAATTAATAAATGAAAATGTACTCATTTAATTACCGATAAGCTAAGTTTTGACCAAATTCATTTCTTATTTTTTAGATGTTTTGTAGATAAAACTGAACGTAAGGCACAAAAATAGCGCTAACTTCCGGTTTCCGTGACTAACAACTGAGTTCATGCTCTTAAATTGTGTCCAACTGCAAAAATACCAGAAATTCTTGCGAGTCGTGTGAAAAATGTTATTTAAGCTCAGGTATTTGCAATCCCTATTTTCCATTCTAAATTTCTCACATATTATTCCATTATCGAACGAACTCTGGAATGCACATCACTGCCGGATTCTGATAACTCAATCTGTTCTTCCAATTGATGGATTGAAGAGTAACTCGTCAGGTCACTAAAGAAATCAACACTTACCTCCAGGCTAGTTATCCGTACTCAGTGGATAAAACCAGACGCTCAATTCCGCAAGGTTTCAACAAGATCAACAGAATTCGTGGCTTTGATGCAGGTACCTTTAACCTACACTAACAAGTAAAAGAATGAATAAATTCAACTTTAAAACTCCAGGAAAGTCTTTGAAGCAAGTATCGGTTGTGTTTATATTGGAAAAAATGTTCTCATTAAAATCCTAATATGAAAAGTATGATTAAAAAAATGGAAATAAATGCAGGTACCCAAATGATAATAATCCTCTTAGCGATGTTGGAGACTTTCCAGCCGTGGATTTAGGCAAGTGAAGTAAACCTTTTTTAAAGGCCGCGATTCTACAATTTCATGACGCAATCGTAGATTTCCACGACGAGTTCTGACTACAATCAGCCATTTTCCTTTTTTTTACAGTCTCCAATGCAATTCTCGTAGTATTACAGCTGGACCAAGTCTAGTCCTATAAAACCCCGTATTTATAGGCACAGTAATTCCATATTTTGCGACTCCTCTTTTTTTAAGTAAGCTCGGAAAACTGTAGCGAATATAAATGATCGTCAACTAACGGCTTATGAGTTGTATATTTTTCTTGCAAGAGTCGTAAACGAAGTTGACTCATACCCGAAATGTCTTTTCTGCCAGAAGATTATGATACGGCGTAAAATATGTAGAATTACCTGCGTTAACTTATGTTTGTAGTAGTAGTACGTAAAGGCGACATTTCGAAAATAAAACAAAAACATTTTTTTTAAAGCCTAAAAGATATAATTCTGACATATAAAAATAATTTTTTGATGTGAATTTATCCTTCCAAACCAAACGCTACCTTAGTTCTAATCAGCGCGTTCGTACAGTATCTCACCTACGCACTCAAGATGGTCACAATTTGAGGAACTTATCGGTTGCGGTGTCGTTTCCGGTTTGATGAAATCAGCTTCAACTTTCAGTCACTCCAGGCGCTTTGCAGGAAAGAACGAACGCTGTTGATATAGCTTCGAATTTCTGGATTCCTTCTCCAATGTGAGGCGATATCTTTGATTTGTCCGTCGAGCTCGCGCAAAGTCAGTGATAAGAAAGCGATAAGACTGTAAATAGATGAAAAAAAAAATTAAAAATTAAAATGTCAGTTTTCTACAATACAATATCAGCATACTGTTTATAAATTGCAAAACTAAAGAGAGGAAATAAATCTATTAATCTGCTCGGCGTCGGCTCTGCATTGGTTTATGATCGAAATAAAATTTTTATTGCTCCTCATGGAAAAATTTCGGTTAGAAATGTTTGATATTACCAAAGATGTAAAGAAACGATTGATCAACCTGATTTCTTCCAGCCAAAGTATATTTTTAAAATTATGAATTACAGAAAAATGTTGCATAATTCAATTTTAAAGTTTAATATAAAAATATTTAAATATATGAATATTTGAAAATATAAATTTGTGATTCGTTAATTTCCGAAATTCTCTACAGATGGCACTGCTTTAAAATAAAAAACTAGCACATCGTGACAATTCATCACTTGAGACTCTTAAATTTCATCCACCAGTGCCTTTTTAAGTTATTCAAAGAAACAAATAAAAGGAGAAATAAATTCAAACTTGATACCACACTCCTATTTCCATCCTAATGAAACAGAATGGAAACGTCGCTTTAACATGTCAACTTAATCGAGCTTGAAATTTCTTTTCTGCCAACAAGTCAACGCAACACAAACAAAAATAAAATATTTGAGATTCTGCGGGGAATGTGGGGAAGAATAAGAAACACTGATGCGTATGATGAACCAGCAAATTTATCTTAGAAAGAGAGAGAAATTGAAATTCCTCTAAAGTACAAAGCCAAGAAATTGGTTCGGTTTATTGCCACTTCCTAAAGCAATTATAATGGATATAAAACAGTAAATCGAAATTTTCCCACCACACAATGTATTAATATTAAAAACAATTGCAAAAAAAAAAAAATCAAAATCGATTTCTTAACTTTCCGTTATTTTCCACGATCAGTTCATCAGATAAAAATTGACGTCGTTACATTTCAATCTTTAAGTTGCCATAAAATTTTCATCGTAAAAAGGATGTCCTCTCGTCTAAAATCACAAACCGGCCAACCTCTTCCTACTCAAACTTCTTTGTGGCGCGCTGAAATGGTTAGAGGCAAAGATATTGGTGTGGATCCGTCCCCTTTTCCCGTGATTGAATTTTCGCGCGCCAATTTGGGAGCGAAAATTGTGCAATGGCATCATATTGAAAAGGCGGGCACTTAGCAAAACTCAAACGAGGCCCCAATTGCGTTAAAGACTCATCCAGTTCGATTTCTATTTTTTCACTCACTGATTTTCTTCCTACAATTCCCAAAATATACCACGAAATCAATTCAAGAATAGATTTTTCTATTTCTTTACTTTAAAAAAAAAATCTAAGCGTTGATTCATTTAATTTTGCAATGTTGTAACTCACGCTTCATTACCTGAGTTTGCTGTGTCAATGTTGTGTTTTCTAAAATAACTTTACTGTATCTTGTTTGTTTTTTGCCCTCATTTTTGTCTAGACATTTGCTAGTCAATTTCCTTCTCAATTTCCATCATCGAATTTACATTTGCAATCAGAGGGCAGTGGAGCACAGAGATTGAATCGAACAGGAAAATAAGGCGGATCAGTGATCACAAATAAAACCAACAAACGATGCACTTTGCGCATATGGCGCGCTCTCGGTTGCATTGTATAATTTGTAATCAAATAACTCCATTACACTGACGTCGTGTACAGAAAATTAATTTTTAAACACTTTCAACCTTACCTTGCACCTTATTTCCCTACAGAAAACATTTTATTCTCCCACCACATATTTCTAAACGTCTTTTGTGCGAGACGAAATTTGAATTTTTCCTGTAATTAAGTTACGGCGCTCTTTTATCAACCAATTGAACTTTACATTTAATATTACAAAATATAAAAAATGTTTTAAATAGAAAAAAAACTAACACAATTATGCAAGCTAAAAAGACTTTGAACGTGTCATAAAATGGAAATGTACTAAGAGAAAATTTGAAAAGCCACAAGTTTCTAAGTGGTGAATTAAAGAAGGGGACGACACAGGTCCGCAAGAGAGAGACTTGAAGCGAAAATAATGCGCGTTGATGAAAGGAAATGGAGGAGAGAAGAGACGAGCCAACACCGAAGGCAATCTCGTGCAAGGGGGAAACGCACACACTCGGTGAGTCGAAAGAATTTCCATCGCCCTCTCTCACCTACAAGCGGCCCTGCAACGAGTAGGGTGGCGACGTTCATTCCAATTCACTTCACCATCTAAAGCTTTGCTTTCATCTGGGCACGCGGTCTGGAGAAATATGGTTAAATTTAATCATTATTACATTTCTAATTAACTTTGTGTTGAACGAATTAGCGAAAACCAAGGTGATAATTGAGCCACGCCTTTTCGGAGTAAATGCGATGAAATAAATTTTACTTTTTTTTTTTACTTTATTTTAATTGTAATATGCAAGAATTCTGCAAGAAGAAAAGTTTAGTGCATTTGGATCTAGGTTTGAAATGAGTATAAGCGGGATGCATTTACGTGAGTTAAATACTCTTATCTGGGAGTCGAAGAAGTGCACTTGGCATGCAACGCGCATTCGTACTTGTGTTTGTAGTTGGTCTTTTTATGACCAAGTGAAGAAGGGCAAGCATTTCGCCTCTCTCGTTTTCTCCCCTGGGAGATTTGCTTGCGCCTTAACTGCCTTCTCTCTCTCACCAAAAACAAAACGATGCACGGCAATCAATACAACGAAAAAGTCGTTTACGGTACGGGAAAGAGGCTCAATCCACGGAGGATGTGGAAAAGAGAGAGTTTATTTTAAAACCGTGTTTACAATACGTGTGGTGCCAAGAAATATTTAACTTTGATTCTCAAGATGGTGATTTTGGTGTTTTATGAATTCAAACTGAATAGAGGGTGTAAAAAAGAAGAAAAAAAAACTGGGAAAGTAAATGGAAAATTTTTTTTACTTTTAATTTTTTTTTGTTGGCTAATGAAATGAGCCAAATGACAAATTAAATTTTAAAACGTCTTTTTTTGCACTTGTTTACGAGAAATTGAACGTTCCAACCAAAAAAAAGAATTAGAAAATTTTTTTTCTGGAATTTGTGGTTGAATAATTTATAACATGTCAAGTTGTCAATTTTTTAATTTATTTCGAATTTTTTATGTACTTACTAAATACATTAAGAGCTTGTCATATATTGAGTGTAATTCCATAATTCAAAACTAGCTTTTATTTCAATCCCATCCTGTCAAAAGCCCATGATTGGCGGGTACGCCGAGATCACGTGGGAAGCGAAACACGTGCAGCGACGCCGGTGCCAACCGACAGCAAAGAGGCGCCGCTGAGCGGTCAATATGCGACTCGTGCGGTTCGAGAACGCGGCGGAGGATAAGGGCGTCGATGCCACACCTGCGCACACGCCAATCGGTGCACATTGGAAGGAATAAGGTATGTAAGTCGTCCTTATACAGATGAAAATACTAGAAATACAGTGTAATCCGTTGATGGAAAAGTCCAGTTACGACACAATTTGAAGCCAATTAAGCCACTTGAATTGAATTCGAAGAATTAACACGCACAGACGAATTTTACCTGGCAAAAGCTCCGCTTGAAAATAGACTTCCCTGCACAGCTTCCTTCCCTCGCCCTTTTCTTTACACCTTGTAATTTAATTTTCTGGATTTTATTTTTTGATAACACGAATTGATTATGAGTTGTACGATTTTTTCCACCTCACAAGCACTATATAAAATAAGTGCAGTAATAAAATTAGAGGAGCTAAAATTTACACGGCACATTTGAGGCGATTGTAAGGTGTGACATTTTGCACACTTGAACGAGGCGGTGTCCCGAAGGATTTGCTTCTGCTATCGATTTTATATGTTGATAAAATAAGGGTGTGAAAGGAAGACACGGTGAATATCAACTGTCAATTAAGTTTGCTGTACGCCAACCTAACTTTGAAATTGGTAAACCAACGATCAACATTTTGCAAATGTTATTAGCGGTTTAATAGACTGTAAAATGCAAATGCAGTGTAATTAATCATAAATTTTCATTTATTTTTCTGTAGGTAATTAATTAATTATGAGGTAGTTATGAGAGCGGAAGTGTGTCTGTGCGGGTGGCTGGATATGTGATTTTGTGTTTTTTTTTCTTTTTCATCAGATTTATTTATGATGTGCTTTCTTGCGTGCCATCAGTGAATGGTTTGAATGTTAGTGATTTTACATCTATTTTTCACAAAAAAAAGAGACGAGTCGTGCAGGACATGCAAACCGATCATATTAGACCACGCAAGCTTGTCGTAATGTTCCTTTGGTCAAGGTAAACTGAATCAAACAGTAGATCAATGTCACGAGAAGACAACTTTTGGTTAACGTAGCACGAAATAAGATCATTCCGACACAGTCCTGCCAATACCTATTTTAAATTTTTCATTATTTTTTATTTTATTCAATCAACTTAAAAGTGTGCGGTCTTCCCTTTTCTCCCCTTTACTTTCGAGATAAATATTTTACTCCATTATTTATGCCTACGAAGTCACAAGCTTAGTTAGTATTCCAGACAAGAGGTTTTATCAGTTTGGACATGAAAAAATCGAATAAAAAAAAAACTCTAAAAAAAAAATACATGTTAAAGGAGAAAAAAATCATTGTTTAATTAGATCTAAATTAAATTTTAAAAAAATTAGAGGGAAAAAAAAATCTTATCTTAATCTTCAGAGGTTTAAATCCATTTCAGTTGGAAATTAATAGACAAAAAATTATTATTTTTTTTAGTTGAAAATATTAAGGACAGAGCTAAAATTGTAGATCTATTGGCACTGATATTTTTCATTTCCTTTTCGCAAACACGTCGCACTGATTGTTGCCAGTTTGATTTCCTTCTTTCAATACCTCTCTCTGCATGTTGATTTACACAAGCACCAGGAAACCCATGTAAATCGTATCGCGATAAACAGTTTTCTGCTGTATCCACATGTCAACATGTTAAAAAAAAAAAAAGAGGTTCAATGCGTTTGATGGTCAAAAAACTTCCTATCTCACTGTCAGTGCACGTTACAAAACTCTCATACTTCCATTCGCTTTGATCAAGTTCCTGGTTTGATAATCTTTTTTTTTTTTTTTTTTTTTTTTTGGTCAACTTCAATGCCTATTTTAGGTTAAAAATTGATTTTATTGATGTCATTATCAGCTCCGTATTAGAAGCAATCGATAAAATGCGCACACAAAACGTTTGATAGTATTTTACCAAATGTTTATGATTCGTTTGTTAATCGTTATTTATTTTTAATTAGTCTTTTGCACTTTCACTCGCGTTTTTGGCTCTGGTTCAACAGCATCATCATTTAAATTAGAACAATAAAGCTTGACCACTCAAAGAGAATAAAATAAACACAGATTTATGTCCACAGATCAGTGATAAAAAAAATACAACGAGTTGATGTATTTTCCTGGGCTTTCAGTAGACTTAGTCCGTAGAGGCTTAAAAGCTATTTTTCAAATAAAACTTGGAGAGTTTTAGACCCTACATCGTAAATTATGGAAAGCGGAAAAAACAAAATAAAACAGGAATCTACTTGTACAAGATATTTTTTAAGCTATTTTGAAGAAAACTTTGAAAATCTTATAAGGCAAGAATAGCCAAAAATATTTTCATATATTTTTTCATCAATTTTAAGTAAAAGTAAACAAAGGAGTCTGTTGACCCTTTGTTTTTATTGTAGGGTTGGAATTAATGCCTGTCCTGTGGGTAGTGAGACAGAAAATTTTAATTGGGGTTCACAATACATTAGTCAGGCCATTGTGGTGGATAAAGTGGAATCAAAGTTGATTCTACTGAAGGCTTTGCGACCCAACCCTCGTTTGACACTTTGTTAAAGGTGTAAATTTTTTCATACCTGCTTAAAGTTACACGTGTTTTTAACCTTTGACATTTCCAAAGTGCGAGGTCTTATGACGCGCTCATTTTCACCATCGCCAGGGTAAGGCTGGGTGGAGCCAAGACCACTTTGGGAATGGCTCCTTGTCTTAATTGATTAGGCCTTTCTTTTTATAGACTTGGCAACACGATCAACCTTTTTCTTCCCGAGATTGTGAGTGAAAATGGATTAATAGAAAAGCTATTATGGTAATAGCGAAAAGGACTAATTTGAAAAATGGACATAATTTGTTTTTTACTTTCAATTTGTAATGTTAATGGGGTAGGACGCTCGCTTCACGTGCATTTCGCGGTGTAAGCGAAGCTTAGTTTATGCAAATTTTATTATTTTAAACACCCGCGGAGAGCAAAGAGGAAAATGCGAAATTTGTATGCAATAACACTGCTTTTGCCAGCTGACCACTAGAGAATTCAATCCAGTGCACATGAATGGAGACACTCTTGTTAAACGTGAAGACTCCTCTTTGATTTTTTTGTTCTTTTCCCTCTTGCTCATTTCTTCCACTCAATTAAATTAAATTAATCCAATTACCATATGGAAAGAACACAAGTCACAGAATAGAAGAAAAAAATGCCGTCATTTGCAAATCTAAGTGGCTAAAAATTTCCCTTGTTTTAACATTGGCGGTTTAATGAATAGCCATGACACGCCTAACATTAGTGCTGCACAAATGTAAATTACTATTGACAGCTGAAATTAAACACGGTTTTCAGAATGTCCTAATTTATAATTTAAAGCAAAGAATGTTTAACACTTTTCTACTTAATATTAATTAATTTAAATGGCGAATTTGTGAGGATACGTCAAGAGTTGTAGCAAATCCCAAAATGTTGATTTAAACCTATTTACTTTACCACAATGTGAATATTGTATCAATTAAATAAATACTATGTGGAAATATGTGACATTAACTCCTATTGTAGGAATTTTAAAATATCGCAGACACATCGGTAGTCCAAATAGAAATTGTTTACTTTTACAATTGTTTTTTATTTCACCTTTAAACTACTGTATCGTCTTTAACAGTTCCCTTAAAAAAATTCAGACTTTACAGGGTCCTTTGTGTAATTTAGGCAGACTTGTTCATTTCTTTATAGCATACATTAGCGCAGGTCGGGAAAACTTGGGTCACATTTTCTCGCGAAATGTCTTATATTTTTCAGCGAGAGTAGGCGCAAAGTAAGGGTCACCACATATCGTGTGCTCACCATTTGCTAAGGTCGAAAAGTTTTCGCATTCGTCACACATTTATTTACAATCCCTTAGAAAGCACTCGACAATCCCCATAAAAATCTGTACTCGTTGTCGTCTGTGTCTCTCAGAGGACTTGACCTAATTAATATGCAACCACAATCAGAGTTGATGCGTTTGATGTCGGCATTCGTAGCCGGTTTTTCGGTGGTTAGATCTTGCACGGGGCTTTTAGATTAATGAATGAATTTCCTGGGAAATATCCACACCCTCGAAACGATTACAACACTAAGTGCATTCACTTTTTCATTTCATTTTAGTTTTAATTACTAAATATTAATCCAACGTTGAAGCACATAGCTCGAAAGGCCGAGATATCTATAAAACGACATAGCTAAAAAAAAATAATGCAATTGGTCGTTGAGAAATTAAATTTAGAGCGGAAGAATATTAAAAGAGTTGACCAATCTTCTATTTTATCGCATTGGGTACAAACGGCTTTTGGCGTGTGCAATTCAATCTGTTGCAAGTGCATTACACTTAACCACCAAACCTAGACAAACAGCGGTGTGAATCTATTGATTTCCTGCTTAGAGCACATTTCATGTGACAGCGAACTCAGTTTCTTGACGTGCGATTTTTTCAAACTGTCAACTTGTACGTGAATACTCTGTGTATACAATTCGTAAAATCCACAAGCTAGGGACTATTAATCCACATCACTCAACCAGCGAGCCAATAAACTGATTACCTAATCCTAATTCCTAAATTCTACGTAAAAGTTTTGCAATTTCCCCAGTTCGTGTCAAGTGTCACAACATGAGAAGAAAAAAAAAACTACTTAAAACTTATTTCCTTTTCACGTCCCACAAAAACCTCTTCTTCATTACTTCTTCCTCAATCAAATTGACTAAAAAAGTAACATAAAACGTATAAAAACACTTAAATTAGAATTTAAAGTTATTTTTTATAACTTTTCAACTCTTTTCATTATACCGTACGCACTCTTTAAAAGCGTAAACTAATATCTTTTAATAAATATTAGATGGCAAAGGTACTCGTTTCCACCACTACACAAAGGTATCTCTTGTCCTTTGTATCCTCTCAAACCTGGGGAAGAATAATGATGGCAGCGCCTTATCGTCGCTTTTCATCATGTCACCTTTTTTCACACACATGTCTGAAATGAGATTCACGTCTCACGCAACAACTGGCAGTATCAATCGCGAAAAAAAATAAAGCTAACTCTTGAAAGCGACCATTAAAATCGGGATACAAATGCACATCTATCAATATCAATGCAATTCCCCGAGACACTTAAGTACTGCGTCTTAAAAAGTCAACTGTTTATCATTTTACGAGAACCTAGCTACCTATATAGTTTCTTTTCTTTTTCCCTTTCCTTTTTATTTTTATTTATTTGTGCGAGCCGACTGTGATTTACTGCGTAATAAAGAAATCCTTTTTCATAGTACTGCAATCATGTGAGAATAGGCTTGTCGTGTCTAGTGCCCGCCTATTCTACGGTGCACACTTGATCAACAACTCACTGACACACGCCATAAGGCGCACCAACAAAAAAAAAACCTCAAAAAGGTAAATCTTTTGTTTATGTTTTCATTTTTTCTACGCTTTTTATCTTGAAGCCCAAAAATTTATGATTAGTATTTTTTTTTACACTGTTGCAAATTACCTTTTCCCGTATAAAGTTTGATATAAATGCTTACACCGGCGATTTTATAGGTTTACTCTACACTCACACACTAGTAAATTCTTGCTGTACAGGTATTGATTTTTTCGGTATAAATAAATAAACATTTAAAATTGCTGTAATTTACCTACAATTTTTCCCGATTGTGCAACCTGGTATTTAAATTCAATGCAAAATAATTGATTTAGAAATGAGAATGACAAGTTCAGGCAGAATCACAAATTAAACATAAAAATTAATACTTATTATATTTTTTTTCTTTCATGTAATTACACGTAGCAATCTAGCAAGCGAAAAAAAAGTAGCTTCTGTGAACATAGAGCGACTTCCTGCAACCAGCAATTCTCCTGTTTGGTATTATTGACAAAACAAGAAAGTTTCATTCAGGGTCCGAGTACACAAGGATAAACAACGTAAACAACGGTCTTCATTAGGGACTTCACATGACTCGAGGATGTGGATTTCCGACTTTCTTTTCGTTCTGCTCACTACAAGTCTATTCCATCTGTTGTGTCTCCCACTAATGGTAGCTCTTTGTTCCCAATAGCCGTCAAAAGTCAATCTTAACTTTTTCAAGTTGACCTCTTAACAACTTTTAAACGGGTTGTACACTTCGTGCAATCTTGAAAGTTTCAACTTCTTTCTCTTTAAATAATTACAAACTTGCGCTTTAATAATACATGATTAAATGCACTCCTATCTCTTCTCTCTTTGGAACATTTTAAAAAAGTAATCCAACCAAATGGTGTGCGCGATTGCAAGAAAAGTTAATGGCAGTGAACCTCCTCTTCTCATTAATATTTTCGCACTTATCTGCAACGCTTTTGATTGCGGGTGTAAAACCAAAAGCAGACCAAAAAACACACCACCTGATGGACTATAGACATTCATCATTTAAAATATAAATCATTCTCATTTCGCCTAACATTTTACAACCTTGAACTAAAATTACAGCAATACCAGTTAGTGAAAAGTTTTTCCCATAATTCCACAAAATTTCATCAGATAAAAATGATTTTCGCAAACTGTGTGACGTCATTGACTGCTTAGCTTAGCTAATGTCTTCCTGTTCTCTGATAAGAGCAGTTTTCAACTTCCCATTAGTTGTTTACAGATATATAAGCTTACGTTGTGTGCGCATTAAATACAGCTTTTTCATCAAGTGATGGTATTCCGGAAGATCATCAATCATCCATTAGTTCATGTCGACTATTACGATCATTCTTTTGATATAACCCTGACCCGGGTTTCTTTGATCGACCAACTTGAAGTAAACGTGTGTGTAAACTTAAAATAAAAAAAAGGATGGATTCATTCTCCTCACGTTCTTACTCGTAGAAAAGACATCGAAAAAAAAGCAAAGGAAAGGGGAATGGGGAAAGCATAGAAGAGAAGGAAGAAGAAGAGCAGAGCACTATCGAAATGGAATCCACTTTCTAAATTTGGGTGAGGACATTTTTGATCAATTCCTTGTTTTTTATTACTTGCTTTCATTTATTTCTTTAAAATTAAATTATTGGTCAAGTTAGTTTTAACTTTTTTTTTTCTTTAAAAAAGAAAAAGATTCACTTGAGGAAGTTTATAAATGGAAAGAGTGGAGGAAATTCCCAGTGGAGGGTGTTGTTGAAGAGATAACCTATCATGATTTCTTTTATTTATAGAATAACTTTATTCTTTAAAAATAAATAAAAAATTGAAAGCCGGTAGCTGCACTGGTTTCGGTTTACCGTGCTTTAAGTTTTCATCCGAAATTAATGAAAAATCACTTGGGAAATTGAGACGTAAAGTTACGTAATGAGAGATAGAGAAATCGTGATTCATGATAAAAAGCAACAAAGTAGTCGCAATAAAAACCCTAATCATGTAATTTAATGGTATATAGAAGCGTTTCATTTGCTAGTTTACCCTGTGAAATGATAGCCAAATTGGCTCTAATTCTCTTGAGAGAAACTGTTGGTTTGGTTTATGATTGTGTTGCAGAAGAGAAGATTAGGGAGAAAGCGTAAGCTCGATAAAGATGTCAGCAATGGAAGGGCTCCCAAGGATGAAATTGAAGTTAAAATAAGTAAATCGACAGAGTAACCGCATGTTCAATTAAAAGTTAAAATTAGATTTAAAAATTTTTAATTTTTAAAAATAAAGGGAAAATAAACTTCACGTTGCTTGTTTACGATTAACTGTTAGAATAAGATGGAATTCAAAAGCTTTGCATTTTGGGAAATCTGTGTAAGGTTGCTAGGTAACACTCCAGGACCGTCGTTAGGGCGCCTCATTCGGTTCTATTTTAGCGTGCTACACAACCAGTGAAACATACAAATTTCATGCGAACTCATCTTCAGTTTGAGAAAAAAAAAAAAAAAAAGGAAAATATAGACATTTCTTATAAAGTGAGGGAGTGAAAAACACTTTTTATGACGGTGTTTTGTTTTTCTTTTGATCTCTCTTCCAAAGTCATGGAACCGTGATAATCGATTCAATTGTATAAAAAGTACAACAATTCGCTCAAAAATTCTAAATATTTTATACATCTATCTATACTCCCGTCTTTTGACAACGTCAAGATACGCATAAACCGAAATCTACATATTTATGTGCTTTCCATTTCTTCCATATTGACCAACCTTCTGGTTGTTTACGAGTTCAAAATGAATATCAAAAATTGTAACATGTACCTGCCATTCTGGATTATTTGTTATAAAAAAGAAATCAAGATTTCTTCAATGATCTTTTACTAGTGATGCACAATATTGGATATTTTTTAAATTTAAAAACCATGAGAAATTGAATCGAAGCCACTATTCTTTCTATTTTTAGTCGGTTAAAAATTCAGTTTGGACAAGTCTTTTAACAGTTTATTGAATATTGTCACAAGCGAGGGTACGTGACGTCAATTGAAGTGACCTTACGAAAGTGATGCTAGTGAAGTTGTCCAAAGAAGTGATGAGGTCATCAAGGTGAAGTGGGCATAGATCGGTTGATGATGGCAACTGTTGCTTGAAAGCTAATCGATTGAGTCGTGGCGTTCTATAGTGGCAACAACTCAAAGACAAATTTCTTGCGAAGTTCAGTCAAGCGCAAGAAAGGGCCAAAATTACTTTCAAAAAGTGCGGCGTGGGGTTTGGATTAATATTATTTGGCAAACTAAAACAAAATGGTATTATATTTTTGGCGTTCTGTAGTGTGATAGTGTGTGGAATGATTGAGTTTCGTGATTGCATGATGGCTAATGATTAGCTCATCATACTCACTTACCTACTGCATTGTGTAACGTGAGATAAAACCTGCGAATTTAGTTAGAGAGTAAATGAAGTGTCAATTCTTTTCGTACGGTTTTAATTAAATTTTGTAAAAATATCTGAGGTTATTTGTGAAATATTGTATGCTATTTACGGTATATCCAAACAGTTTGTTATTTGATACAACTAACTCCATATCGATCTAGCTATATAAACTGCAGTTGCAACTGTATTTACCCTATATGTGCGTTGACCTACTGTATCGCACACAAACATAAAAGTGCTTCATGTATTTGTAAACACGCTTTTAAAATTTTATTTTAGTGTAAATCGAAAATTATTAACTTGAAAGAACGGGAAAGGGATGCAATTTAAATAATTTAACATTACTCAGACAAAATGTGCGATTATTGCAGTGCAAAGAAAGATTAAAGTTGACACAATCTTCTTATGCTTTTTTAAAGCTACACTACATACAAAAGATTACGTTGCTGCTGTTTACTTGAATGAATGAAATTTTCATCCGCATTGTTCAGAAATAAAACAAAATTCGTAAATAGAAAAATTATATTTAAAATTAAGTGACATTTCTATTACTAACTTACACGTTACCACTGGATTCGCATGCGAAAGTTTTTGTTTTTTAAACCACACCTTCAATCACTTTTATCTCTTTTATATAACTAACAACATAAAATTTTTACAAAGTGCACAATTCAAAACAATTGATTGCAATACTCTAAAGCCATAAATAATAGAACTTGGTCCCAGCAAATAATATTTTGCCTCAATTGGAGCCAAAAACACTTAATAAAACATACAAAAGTTGAAGAAGAAAAACTAACTTACCGCTCACAGCTAACAGGAAATGGAAAAAATTCTTTAGCAGGATTCTGATAATTTTAATAGTAAAGAAACGCACACACGAAAGGAAATGCCCCAGAAGAATTGATAGAAAACCCTGTACCCGCACCCGCACTGATGATTTTTATCGGGTTTCATTTGAACCGATCGATTATTAATGTTATGGAGTTCTTAAAAATAGCATGCAATTTTATTCCTAAGAACCTAATTTCAAAACTAGTTTTACTGCTCTTGCGTAAACTATAAAATACACTCCAGTATCTTTTTAAATATTGACAAACTACAAAGAAACGTTTCACTCTTTTAATTTAACACCTGAAGAGGAAACGGCGACCATTGAGAGAACAACTGCAATAAAATTCCACTTGGGATTGCCACGAGAGAGAAAAATGTTGTGACCTTTTTGTGGCAACGAGCTGCAAAACGACATCGGAATGAACAAAACGCAGCAACACGAAGGTGGACCACGAGCCAAGCGCATCTTAATTTGATAAATATTGGCTGCTTTATTGGCAATTACTTTTCGGCTGTTTGTTCCCACATTTATTTAACTTCCCACTTTTTGCACTGCTGCTTAAAAACGTCATTTATATTCTATCATTCCAATATTTGCATATTTAAGTCATTGATATGACACAAACGATCTAAAATTCTCTACGACCTTGTTGCCAAGGCTTTTCTTTCTGTGTTCTATTACCTTTTTAAATAAACGACGTGTTTAGCTCAGCTTAACGTTATTACCATAAGTACAAAGCAAAACGCATTCAAAGTTTTGCAGAAACATTTCCTACATGCTGCATTGCAAAAAAAAAAAGGAAAATAAATTCGTTTCAAGTATTCTTATGTCATATTTAAAGGCAAACAACAACAACTTAAAACTTTACCAATAACTCATCTTCAAAAGCACTTCAAACGTAATAACCTCGACATTTAATTCCCTTTTCAACAGAAACTGTGAAAACGTCTACTTTAAACCGCGTTACGGGAATTTCAATCACAGTCATAACTTCGCTGCATATCTTTAATGTATGTACAAGTAAACATAAATGGCGTTATGTAGACGTTTTATCGCCGAACGTTTAGCCGCTTTCTGTTGCTAAAGTGAGCGCTGACAGTTTTGTCTCTACCCTGACATTTAGACATAGCTGCGTGGAATTGAGACGTGCAGAAGAAATTCGATCGACAAAGGAAGTGAAAGAAAGAAAGAAATGGTGGACGAGACGAGAATCTTCCGCAGTGAGGTCACTGATAGCAGCTACGCTTCCATTTCCACCTCGGAATTCAATTGGCATCGAGAAATTGATGCACTCCAATGCTCTTCGTGGAATTAATCGGATTTGATTCGCAAAAGTCGAGCACAAAATAGATATTTTTTTGCCGAAGTTACTTTATCTTTTCTTTAATATTTTTCCGCATTTTCCATTCTTTTGCTTTCTTTTGATGTTATTATTGTAATTAAGAATCGGAATGAGATGTTTTGATTAGTTTTATTTCATTTTCTTTCTCTGGGATTGACGAAACACGTTCTGACAGTGTTTTCAACGTATTTAACGCCATTGCGACAAAGATTAGGGACGAGATTAAAAATTTAATCCAATAGCTGCAGGCATGTTTAATTGGTTGATGAAAATTGCAAACTAATCATGCACAAGAGAGAGAGAACCTCAGTATGTCACACAAATTGCTAAATAATTCTGCAATTTTATCATTTTAATGCACGCAGCTATGTATGCTATCTGTAAAAATTGCGGTTATTAATTCTTTTTCACATTTTTTATCGTACCGTTGGGTGACAATTCAGTTTTAAGATAAACACTAGGAAATTCTAATTATTGAATTCGCTTTATCAGTTCGTCCAATTCTCGTTCTTTGCTAGATTTTTTTTTCGCGGGTAAAATATGCGGGCGAAATGAAGAATTTCTACTCGTTGTCCCACTCAAAGTGCGAACATGAATACCCTGCAAGGGAAATCTGCATACGATAAATTTTCGTGTGCGAAAACAAGAAAAAAAAACATTTTACACTGTATGTCATTGTAAAGTACCGGAAATAGAAACTGTAAAAAAAGAAAAAAATCTTTTAAAGAAAAATTACATAATTAATCTTCGCTCTCTACACTGAATGCTAAAAGTCTTTACATAAAAAATTTTTCAGAGAGAAAAAAATCAATGAAAAAAAAAATATATTTAAAGAATTTTGAAACCAGAAAAATGAGAAAATGATCTCAACTATACTAGAAATCGCTGAAAATACTTTTTCCGAACAAAATCTCATAAACTTGCCAGTTTGAATTGAACTGCAATTTCTCATTCACCTCAACTTCGAAACTTGCAAATGGTTCCTCAGTTCAATTCCAATCTTCGAGACAAATCGAACTATACAAACTTCTCAAATGTACCCGTCTGAACGATGAGAAATCCAATCCAAAATTACTAACATCGTCCCTAATGCGATATCGACCAAATACATTTTCAACGAGGTTAAAATAATACAATTTAAGCGATGAACATCGCGCACTCTCATTCGAAACACCCTTACGCATATATAACAATGATAAAAATAATTTTTCTTCCATTAAAGTCATCGAGATCATTAGACCATCCATTACATGTTGACTGTGTATACTCCCAAGAGACATTTCATGACAAAA
Source organism: Geophilus truncorum (assembly GCA_034695745.1). NCBI lineage: Eukaryota > Metazoa > Arthropoda > Chilopoda > Geophilomorpha > Geophilidae > Geophilus > Geophilus truncorum. Next base: position 15,964 of record JAQFZP010000178.1, on the reverse strand, counting down.
AGACAAAGTTTCCTGCTCGTTCCATTGATTTTAACAAGCAGGGTCAAATTTCGGACAACACATCTCATCTCTCGTATTCATTAATAATAGAGCAGTAGAAATTACTCATCGACTAACAGCACAAACCAAACAAACATTTAGGCCCAAGTGTGGTACTTGTCGACATCTGCCCCCCTTTGAAGGCCTTATCAAATGTGTAGTGAACAAATCTCTATAGCTATCGAGATAAGTGTGCGCAAAATCAATACCCTAATGACGACGTTGTACTCATATTGCAAATTTAAATTCTCGCGTAATGTCGGAACAAAAAGAGACAAAAAATGTCAATATGTGCAGTACAATGTGCCTCCCACACTTATTGAATTTAATTTTAAAAGTGGTGCGTTTGCTGTTAAGATAGAGAAATTCAAATTGCCCTTTTCCTACATCTATTAGGGCTCCTATCTCCCACATTTTCATCTTTTTCTATAGCAAAATAAAAATTCCAATTGGAAATTTTGGCACACACCACGTTAATTAAGAGTGTCCTGAAATATGATGAGAACGAGTTTAGCAATTTTGTTTACATTTTTAAAACGCCATTGCAATCTTTTGTGTTGTTTGCGCTCGATTCACTCCGGTGTCGTTATTTTCCCTTCTCAGCTCAGGAAGACAGATAGATATTGGAAAGCATCAAATTTTTAATAAAACCCGAACAACCCCCAAATTGGAAACAGAATTGCTATTGGGGTTTTATTGCGACTTGATGTTAGAGATTCAAGTATTGCGTGCAGGTCGGTCAATGGATTCATCATGGTGTCGTTTGACGTGCGGCTGTTCTCTGTAATATTCACATTGCAGGTCACATTTACCGTTCGGAATTCGAATTGCTATCGAGCTAGTGATGTAGAATCTAAGTAAGTTTGACTTCCGAGGCAATAAAATTGCTCCATTACACCTTTCATTCTTGATTAAAGTGAATGCTCTTTTAGTGTATACCTTAATTTTATTTCTTTAAAGTGTTTGCTGAATGCAGCTTGGAAACATTAAGGGCAAACAACAAACTATGTGCACTTATTGGAATTTTCATATAAATATGCATAACTTCAAGAATAACCAGATGTGAAATTCAAATAGAAAAAAATGCCAAAAAATGCCATCGAGCCTGGAGGAAGATATTTTCTAATTATTCAGCTGTGGAACTGAATTTAATTAGATATTGTATAATAATTTTTTTTGGTGAAATTTTAAATATTTTATTTCGTTTTTGTTTCAATTCGATTGAAACGTTGAGAAAATATGGATTTATACAGGCAATCAAAAAGTACTTAAAGCTTAAAAGTAAACAATCATAAATCATTTTTTTTTTTTTGCAAATTATTCTAAAAATAACTGATTGGCGAATAGGAGGATCAGCAAAACCAACCTTTAGGCAATTTTGACATTAATGTAGCGATCGATAATCGTAAATTAGTACAAGGCACAGCTTCAAAGCAATTTTCCCACCTTGATCTGATTTCATCTGTAAACATCAAAGGACCCCTCACAACTGAACCACTCTTTCAAATTGAATTTCTATGGTTTGATCGCTTATTATATTATAATATAGTTTGCTTGTGTGTAACAAATAACGGACACCAAATTATACCGTGTTGTGTTGCAAACATGCGATAACAATTTTATGCAAAATGTCATTCTGGTCTATTAAATTTTGTTTTAAATTTTCAATTCCCTTCCTCGATGTAAAATGCAGATACCGTAACTATACTACAGTAGGTAATTAAAATTTGACATTAAAGGATCACAAAAGTGCACGAGTAAGATATAATAGTTTATATATCAATTATTTTCTTTCCTGTTCAACACTTTCTCCAATAAAATCCAGTGAAAGTTTTTAAAATAATTCCCCAGATTTATTAGAGGAAACAAATTGATTGACTATGCATGTGTAAATTTTTTAATATGTAACTGTTCGTTATGTTTACCAATTTTTATTTCACGCACTTAAACAATTTAGAGTGCGACAGAAAACAAGGAAGAAGTTGAAGTTGTAGATAGTGTAGCGTGAAATTGTCAACATCCTCATTAGTAGGCTCTAGATGTTTGCACAAGTCTAAGGAAATGACATTGAACACGCATTTGTCCCCTTCTCAAACTCAGAAACCTGACTTCCTCTCTTGATACAAGTATCAAATGGAAAGCGAAACAGAATTTGTAGGCGAATAAATTACGATTCGAAACGTGGTTTGCATCTGCACCACTAGCCAAGTGGTCACACCGTATCCTACAGGAGAATGTAAATGATTCCGAATGATAATGAAGTTGATGAATGAGCAAAAGCCGCCTTTAAAGAACAGTAAAAAAAGGAAACATCTTTTTTCGCAAATCTCCCGAAACGGTCCACACGTGTCAAGCTAAGCGAGAATTAATTAAAAAGAAAAATGTGATGAATTGCAGCGAACAAAGAAGCCATTAATTGAAGGCAGTCAAAAAATTTTAATTAAGTCAAAGTGCAATTTGAATTGGAGACATGTCGTTTGAAATGAGATGTGCATTAGTTTGAAATGTCTCTTTTCTATAACTCTGCAAGTCTGCAGGGCCAGAAGACATCACTAAAACATGGTTGGAAGGCAAAGAAAGAGATTAAGCAAATAAGATTGTATCCAAATTACGATAATCACTGCTTCTTTGTTCTCATCTAATACGACAGCTGACAAAGTAAATAACTGCTATCAATGTCGTCCTCCTTTCACTCCTCAATCTTATCGACATTTCAATTTTTGTCCACAAAACATGCTATTTTTATCACCCGGTTCAACTTTAAAGCAAGTTTTCAAACAAAGTTAAAAGTTAGAGCATTTTAACAACTCATATTAATGGCCCTGCACAACTTGAACTTTCTTTCAAAATGGACTTCTTAAGATAAGTCACGTGTACACACATTTTTTTCTCTCGCCACTAAGCATTTGTAGAAATTGAAGCCGTGTCGGAAATGCGTTCAAGACTTAGTCAGTGAGAATTCCTGAGCTCACTCACCCGCACGTTTTCAATTTCCAAGTGCAAAATCTCGGTTTTACCTATGATGTAGGGAGTAGTAAAAGAGAAAAAAAAATTGATGGGGAAAAGGTGGTAAAGGCATGAAAACCAACGAAGAAAAAAAAATATTTTTGAGATATCATTCTGAGAGCCTAGTTTGGATCAGATTTGAATATATTTTCTTTTAAAAATGTAGATGATTAAGATGAATGATCGACCGAATGTGGCAAATCGAGACGAATTTGATTGCGAGTTCCGACTCAGAGGCTAAATTTAGCTCTCAAAGAGGAAGTGCGAATTTATTAGTTTTTCCACAGCGAGGTAATGTTCCATGGGTGAGCCGCGGCGTGTGGCGTTGCAGAACTTAAAAACTCATTGATAAATGAACGTAATATAATGCTGCTGACCAAACGTGTTTTCAGACTGTTTTTCTTCCTTTATTTCACTCAAGTGGCTTCAGCGCACAGCACTGGAGTGGCAGAAATCAGTGTCACAACGTCAACCGTTCAAGTGCGTTTTGTTTGACTTTGACTTTGACTGCGCCAAACGCAGTCCCATTAACTGCACCTTCAGTTTTTGACATGTAATTGAAAGTTTTATTGTGGACTTTGTTTAATCTCGGACTTGTTTTAAAACTATTGATTTTCTCTCTTGCTTCATTGTAAATAGCGAAATCCATTAGCGGTAACTTTGTTGTTCGAGATTTTTTCTTTTAAAACTCAATTGTTAATCTCTTGAAAGGACCCAACATGCGTTGCATACCAGTAATTTGACGGAGCATTGTTTCTTAATTTGTATGAAATTGGTTCATTACCTCGGAGAAATGCAATAATTCGTTATTACAGTTCGGTAGGTAAAAAGTTACTTTATTTTGGTACTTTATTTTCTACAATGCTCTATTAGAATACCATGCACGAGTAGACTTACCGGTTAAAAGATAAGAGTTTAATGGAGTTTGCAATTGGCAGTTGACGGAGTGGTTTTTTTTCTCCCTCTTTCCATTAACAATGACGTAAAAGAAATTCAAATGATTCGATTTGGGGAAAAAAATGAAAGGAAAAATTCAATGGGTTTCAGAGAGTGGAAAAAAAGTAAAGTGAAAGAAAAGACATCGTAAAATCCTGGTTGCTTAGACTTGAAAAATCGTAAATTGCAACTTTAAACAAAACTGTCATTGTATTCCGAAAGTATTACCGTAAAGAGTAATTTTTTTTATTGAGATTTTAATAAAACTTTCAATTTTAGAAATTTTTTTTTTGTAAGATCTAAAAAGACTCCTGGGGCTCTTAAGAAAATCAATGTAAAGACAGTCTTTGAAGTCTTTAGTTATGCATGCTCCAAACTTTCAAACTTTTGGCGCCAAAACATTTAGATTACTATACTCGGGAACGTATTTAAGGTATGGCAGATATGGCATGTGCCATGGACGCCACTTGAAAAGAGACGCCCGCGTCCGTGAGCAATTTATTTTTAAAAAAAATATAAAATTTCAAAAACAGTGTACAAAAGAACCGGAAAAGTTTTTTTTTTTTTTTTTTTTTGCGTGAATTCAATTACTTCCGAGACTTGTATTTTTTACCTTATAATATGATAAAGTTATTTGTCTGAAAGATGGTTGTCAGATGTTTAGATAGGGGCGTCATAAAATATCCGTTTTTCCGACTTATACTGCAACATACCCAAGTTCTAACCAACATTGAAACAACCCATGATTGCTCGTAAAGTTTTGAGGTCTAAATGCTAGCGGTCATCACTTAATAATTCAATCATGATGATGAATAATGCACAAGAGCATTTACTGCGCAAAACCCCTCCCTACGTTACGTCCTACACAATGAACGCATGAATTGGCAACCATCAGTGCACAAAGAACAATGACACTAATTGGCTACTGTTTGCTGGGCAAGTCATTAAACACACACATTAAAAGCAAAGCTCGCGTGATAATGGCTGAACAAGAAAAAGAACGTGTAAATGTTCTCAAGATGCTGCGTCAAACTCGACATTTTGCCGACCACCTGCAGACTTGAGACTTTTTTTTTAGATAAAAATTCGATACTTTTGGGGGGGATAAATGTAAAAAATGCAACGTTCAGCTTCATTTTAGCATCAGTAATGGCAGTTGGGAACTGTCGCATACCTTAGCTTGATGACGACTGTTTTACGAGCCACTGAACACGGGCAGACACGTGTTAATAAACGCTCTACAACAGCTTGGTAACTGACAACCCTTTAAGTTTCATTCGCACGCCGTAAATTGAATTTCAAATAATTACGCGCACCTGCACGTTTTTCAAGCTTGAAAAATGAAAATTAAAACTTACCTCGTGAATCTTTGCTTGTCATTGTTCTTTCCGTCATTATCACACGAATAGTGTCAAAAAATGCAATTTTCATCACACTCGTTCATGAAATTAATTTCGGTCTCGTGTTTTCTTTTCATTTACCTCTTCTTATTGGTGCTTGGTGGTATTGATTGCTTCCATGGAGGTTTTTCTTTTCTGCTGTAATGTAAGGCAAAACGGAAACTTAAAACAGGAAGGGGAAACTTGGACACATCTAAACTTTGTTTCCACAATGCAATAGCGCTATAGATAAGAGACACACGGTGTTACTTCCGAAATCGCCGTTAAGTGGCGATGACTTAACCTTATGACCGAGAAAAGATAAAACCTAAAGAAGTAACAACAACAGGTTTATAACTTGTGTTACAGATCAAAATAAAAATGAGATGAAAGAGAATAAAATGGATGTTTATAAAATGGCTGTTTCTAGGTTGTTTCTACATTATTTAATTAGTTTTTGAAAACCCTAAATCTATTTTGCTCTAATTTCGTTTACGGCGCAATGCAACTATTTTTTTTTTTTTCAAAATCTATTAGAATAAATAATTTCCATGTAATGGGAAAAAAATAAAAAGTGAATAAATTTTGCATTCCGATTTTGTTTTTTTCCCCAAAAATATAAAACTTCAATATTTCACCATCTTACAGTATATAAGTTAGAAAGATCTAAAGTAAAAAAATTGTTTATTTTATTTCTTTTCATGGAAACGTTCTTGATGGAAGTGACATTTACGATAAATTTCTATTTCAGAATTTGTCCAATTTTTCTCATTAACCAACATCCTGGATTGCTACCGACATTCGTGATGGCCGTGAACACCAGTGCACTGACAACAAATCCAGTTTATCCTTCTGACGTAAAGTGTGAGTTTTCATTACGGCTGGCAGACTCGAGGAAAACGGTCCTTACAACTGAGCACAACTGCGTCATCCAATCACACACGCAGGTAAAAACCAACACCTCCTTCCTCACCCCAAATCAAAGCTCATAAGTCGCACACAAGACAAGCCCGAGAGATGGCATGTCATTTTGCCAACTTTACATATCCATCAAATAACTCGTAATCCTTTATTTACCCAGATGGACTCAGGCCAATTGTCCAGCGACCCATCGTGAAACATTCCATGACTTATAACGCCACACCTGACGATGACTACGAGAACGCCCCGTTCGCCATGTGGTCCAACTTCACGAGGACGGCCTGGAACGACACGAGGGGGTGGTTATGTCCCCCTGATTGGACTTCGGCCAACCACAACTCGAGCTGGATGTGCGCCATCGAGCAGGTGACTGGAAATGGCACCCTGGAGTCGTCGGACGAAGAGAAGCACCCGGCACCGTTCGCCATGTGGCTGACGGTGGTCATCGCCGTACTTCTGACGGCATGTGCCACGCTGACCGTGAGTGGAAACGTGCTGGTGTTGTTGGCGTTCATGGTGGAACGGGCGATTCGTCAGCCGAGCAACTACTTCATCGCTTCGCTGGCCGCTTCCGACCTGTTTATCGGACTGTTGTCGCTGCCGTTCTACGCCGTGTACGTGCTCCGAGGCTCGTGGGAATTGGGGGCGTTTTTGTGTGACTTGTGGCTCGCCGTGGACCACACCGTGTGCCTCGTTTCTATCTACACAGTTCTGCTCATCACAATCGATCGTTACTGTTCGGTGCGCATTGCAGCCAAATATCGCAGTTGGAGAACAAAAAACAAGGTGCTGGCGATGGTCGTGGTCACATGGATCATCCCAGCACTTATTTTTTTCATCAGTATTATGGGCTGGGAGCATTTCATCGGTTACAGAGATCTCCTTCCTGGCGAATGCGCCGTTCAATTCATGAAAGACCCCATCTTCAACACGTCGCTCGTCATTTGTTATTTCTGGCTCACTCTCATCGTCTTGTTTGTTTTGTACAGCGGCATTTATCAGACGGCGAGTGCCATGCAGAGAAAATCGGAGTTGAGGCACCGCAAGATGCAAAGCCTCGTTTCCATGCAGGGCGGCGGGGGAACCGCTACTTCCGTCGTCAAGGCGGGAGCGATGAGTTTGTCGAAAACCCAAAGCACGTTGCTCAGTCAAGACAAACCCGCGGGGAAAGTCGGCGACGAGGAAAAGAATGCGAGAAAAACCACGACAGAAACCACACATTTCGGCGGCAGCACGGCCAACAACAAAGACAGCGATGACGGAGTGGAAGTGGCCGAAAACGAGCAGTCCAGTAGTCCGGTGTTCGACTCGGACGAAGAATGTCCTCCAGACACGCCGACGCCGACGCCGCACACGACCAAGAAGAAGTCGAAGAAGAACGTAAACAACGCCACTGCCGCTGCATTGTTCCCTGCAGCCACAGGTTTGCCCGGCATGGCCATATCTTTTTCTCCGGCCTCTTCTCCTCAAGCTGCTAGTGGACATGGTCATGGCGGGAAAAAAAAATCCGCCCGTCAGCAAGCGTTGGCCAAGACACACCCACCCACGAGTCTGGCCGTAAATCCCATTACTGTATCTCAAGACATATCGCAATCTGATGACAGTCAGAAATCGGACGCCAAAGAAATGGAGGAAATGGCCAGCGCTGTGGCCGGCGCTGCAGCCGCGATGACATCTTCGGCTGTCAACGTGGCAGTGGAAGTGGATAAGAGCGGGGAAGGCAAAGTAACGACTCGGATCGCAACAGCCGTAGAGTCGAAGGCGATAGCGACGCCGCAAGAAGGAGATGATGCTGATGGCAATGGAGAAGGCGGAGGCAGATTGCGAAACAAGGCGACGCAGTTCTCCCGTCGGGAACTGGTTAATTCTATCGGCAAACGAATTAAGGACAAGAGAAGGCGAGACCATGACCGACAAAAATCGAAATCGGAGAACCGCGCACGCAAGGCTCTGCGCACGATATCGTTTATTCTGGGTGCTTTCGTACTGTGCTGGACTCCGTACCACATCGTTGTCCTCGTCGAAGGCTTCTGTAAGAATCCGGCTGGTTGCACGAATCATCATCTCTTCTACTTCACTTATTTCCTTTGCTATGCCAACAGTCCCATGAATCCGTTTTGTTACGCCCTGGCTAATCAACAGTTCAAAAAAACATTCGGTCGCATCCTCAAGGGAGATTTACATAAAACGTGACGTGAATTATTCATAAGATTAAATAAATACCTACTCGCTCTTGCGTTACACCCCGTAAAATTGTTAGGTAATGACATCGCCCTTAGAAATTTACAAGTGTTGTCATTTGAATATCGAGTAGAATAGATTTTGTTTTTTGTTTATTCAAAAAACGGGAAAATTAGTTTCGGTAGATTTTTTGCGAAGTGCAACGTTGGATTAATGTTTCTCATTATTCATCCAAAGTTGCATTTTTGATTCACAAGACCAAAAATGTATTCAACAAAATATTTTTTGTGTTAAAAAAGAAAAAATTAACTGATATTTTTTCGCTCAGGGTTAAAAAAAAATACTTTAGCCAATATTCACTTGATTACAGTCGTGTCTCTAATTTACCAGTTGCTGCATTAATTCGATACTTCCATTCGGTGAAACACACGTGTTCCCTAAGCGATGGTTGCCTTAAATCCCGATAAATCAATCGCTAGTTTATTACAAGTTCAGAATTAATCAGAAAGAAAGCTATTAACTATTCATTAGAGACCGCTTCCTAGTCAAATGTACAGACAAACAGTCTCGTTCGGCTTTTATTGATTACAAAAAGAAATTGATTAACCATTAAATTTAATAAATCCCAAGGGTGAAATCGATGATGATGTCGTGGACCAGGTTGACTGCATGCTGTTCTGTGTTGGCCATTTGCGAGTCCGTCCGCCAATCGCTACCCTATAAGTATTTTTGAATATTGACGATCAATAAAAACTGTTAACTACGGTTAAACAGCCGGTATGTACACATATGCATTCTTTACTAAGTTAAATAAGAAAAAAAGAAAGAAGGAAAAGGATATAAACTACATGCTCAAAGTTGATCATCATGACGACAGTTTCTTTCCCTTATTTTTATGTCATTTTAATGAGTCGCCTTTTCTCTTTTGACTGATTTATTTTCTCCCGCACCAATAATCAATTTCCTTCAGCAGACATTTATAGGGCACATATTAAACCCATAAATTTCCTTTTCACACCGGACTACAGTTGATATTTTGGATCAGCTGTTGTGTTCTGGCCAGTCCAGTGGTCAGTTTCAGTTCGCAATGATAAATTTGCCTGATATTAAATTTGTTGGGGTTTCCAATTTCGACTTACTTACTCAGGTTATTCTTTACGAAGAAAAAGTTTCTTTTCTTCGATTCTCTTATTAAGTAGGAGAAAAGAAAGAAAACTGCAGATCGATACCTGATCTGTCATTCAGTGTACCTTGACTTTTCCAATTGCTAATGCTATGATCTGTAGTGGACTTTATCCATTTGTCAATTCACTTTGGGGATGGATCTTTGGATGGTCCACTTCTTCTATTCTCCCCATCGTCCTTTTGTGCTGTCAACGTGGTTTCCGCATTGATGGTAACAAAAAAAAAAAAAAAAAAAAAAATGAAAGAAGGGAAAAGGGGAAAAGGAGAAAAGAAAAGAAAAAAAGAAACTATAGTGAAAACGGGAGGAAAAGAAAATAAAAAGAAATTCAGTTGAAGGACATTCAATTGCTAGGCATTCAAAATTGCTGAATCAAATTTTGTACTCTCCTAAACTCGTAAAAAAAAAATTGCATTGAAGTTATATAAATATATATAAAAAAAAGTATGCCTTGTTATTTTAAGAAAATAATAATAATATTACTATAATAGTGAATAAAATGAATAATAAATAAAATAGTTCCAAAAGTAAAGAAATAACTATTTAATTTTCTTGTGTTTTACACAAGAATACCATTGAGAATTGTGGAATTAAGTAGCAATCCTCTGATCATTTTCTTCCAGAAATTAAATGAATAAATTCATGGACGTTGCATTAAACCACTAGAGTATCACACCAAATTTTTATTTCTATTTTCACTTTTGTTTCTACGCTGTTATCAGCATAATTTGTTTAATGAAAATATAATTATCATTCATTGGGACAAGATAGTCAGCTATCACAATTCAAAATAATTTATGATCATAATTTACCGTACTTTAATTGATTTTCAATGGCAGTACGTCTAGTAATTTTTATTTATCCTTGTGTTGACGTTTGTAGTTATCACTGTGATGCAATTAAAAACGTATCAAAGTGTATTTTCATACACGCGTTTGGTAAACTATTACGTATTTTTGGTATTGGTTCAGTTGACGACTGCAGTTGCGTCAGTGATTTGACTGTAACGGGACTATTTGATAGAATTATGATGTTATGGTTATGTGCCAAGAATGTAGCATTGTTTACTAGATATTATAAAAGAGTAATTCAAAGTGCAGATATCCTATTGATAAAAAGGAACCACATAAATTAACTGCACAAAGTAGCAGTTGCAGACATTCCATGTTTTATAACATTTGCTTTGTAGCCATTTGTCTCCGACTGATGAGCTCGTTGTCTTCCTCGAACACTTTCTACTGCCTGCATTCCTGAGGTTCCAAACGTATTCGTTTACTCGTACTGTGCTGCTTTTTAAAAACATTGGAGCTGATGGTTTATAGTTGATCGAATGATTTTAACGTAACAGTAGAAATAATAGCATTAGTGGCTCATGTTATGTGTAAACACCGTGTACAAGATTTACACGATTAACGACAAATAGGGGTTATACGCTTCAAACATAGGGCAATTTCACTATTGAATTGTGACGAAATAAGAAAGTAAAAATTGATATTAAATGTACAAAATTTTATCGCTTGATTTGTTGCAAATAAAGGCTTGTATTGAATATTTTTATTTGTTTTTGCAATGCATTTGTTGTTTACTTTGAATTAAAAGTGATGATGCACAACTGAGAGCTGATAAAAGGTTTAACGAAAACTAACTAAAACAATAATAATATAAAAAGACCATAAGTTTCTTTTTTCTATATAATCGGTTCATTGTGTTGTAGTTTAATTCTACATCAAAGAAACTGGAGCAAATCCCAAGCGTTATCAGCGAGAGCACAAAGAGACGAGATGTCAGTTCGAGACTCGCACTTAATTCTTCTTTTACCCAGTCGGCTGGAATTTCTGATCCTATGCATGAAACAGATTTCTTTTCTTCGGCAAGTTTGCACTCTTCAGATGAGCAATCGCAATCTAATCCTAAGATGAAGAGAATGCCACCAGTTCCAATCGGTGAAGAGCAAATATCCACGCCTATGGGTGCGTGCCAACTGTAATTACTTTTTTCTCTCCTGTGCAAATGATTGAGACTAACAAGTCACAGATTAACACTCCAAAGGCATCGAGGCCCGAAACTTCTTACGGTGTAGTTTATTATGTCGTAAAAATAGAAGTCAAATTGTCGTGATGAATATTTGATATCCCGGAGTCAGCGGAAGTTGTTTTTAACGTTGTCTCCTCACTTGTCAGTGGTCAACACTGACAGCTCTAGAAGGAAATGTTTACGTATCAGCTACGTTAATAATAAATTCGCTTCTGTTTTAATATTAAAATTCAACTATCGCACCTTGCATGAAATAAATAACAAGATTTTTATTTTAATTTGTAAATAAATTACCGTACGTTCTGTTTGAAAATTTCACGTTTCTATGGTTCGAAGTCAAAAAAAAAAAATATTTTCAATTCCATTTATACTCGAATATTGACGTTACGCATGACATTCAGCCAGATTTGCTCGCATAGAAAATCAATAATTATTTATACTCGGATCTTTGTTTACTTGCTTTTAAGTTAATATCCACATTTTCTTCACTTAAGAGTCTTATATATTGAAAACCGATGCGGTCTCCCAAAATTAATTACATAAAAAAATGTAAACAAAACAATAAAGTGTCATTTTGCGGGTCTCCCTAATTTATCGATTCCGACCAACCATTTTGCATATCTTTACATCAACGAGTAACACAAGAACGAGATAGATTTTTCCAACCAAGTAATTTTAAAAATAACAAACAAAACTATACAATAGCATCAATTATTCGAGAACATTTTACTAGACTACCTGCGTCACAAGTGCTTGGCCCCTTTCTCTCTAAGTGGGATAAGGTATAAATCGATTTTCGGTAAATGCGTAAAGGGGACGACAATTTCTTTTCTTTTCGGTTCTGGCCCCTTGATCCCGACTGTTAAGCTAGTAAAACTACAAACTTATCTCTTAAACCCGAAATAGAATACTCAAATTAAATTCCAGCTCTTTACTACCGCAACTCAACAATAGTTATTACATGTTTCGTAAAACTTAATTAAAATTAATCCAAGAGATCCATGCACCCTAAGGTACAATTTCGGGCCAATAATATCGGCAGTTAAGAAAAGTCTTGGTTATTTATTTACTTCTAACAAATTAGTTCCGCTGATGGGACCCAGATGTTGCCAATTGATTAACAAACGGATAATTAAATCGGATTTGGTGCGACCATTAAGTTTGTAGTCAATAGAAACAATGATACTATTAAAGCTCATAAAAGAAACATGAACTTCTTTAGTTTCAGCTTCTACCAATCGCGTTTCATTTAAAATTAACTTCCTAACAAACTTAACAGTATCAGAAATTGTTTCACCGCTGCACCTGACTTCGCTATGCGGCTTTTAAGGAGGAAATTTATCGAGTAGTTTGTGCTATTTCTTTCTGTAAATTCTTTTTCAACTTGAGCAATATCAAAACCTCTTGATTGGTTATTTGCTAAATGGAATTTTTCTCTTCACTCTCAATTTCATTAGGAAACTGGCTGCAGGTCAAGATAAGAAGCATTCCAGAAAAAGAAAGAGTTAAAATTCATCACGCGATTTGATTTCGAATTGAAAAATCCCAAAAAGAAGAAGAAGAAAAAAAAAAGTGAAATAAAATAAACAGAAAAAAATTCTAATCCGATTTGCTCTCACCAAAATGTGTCAATTTAGGAAATTGCAAAAAAAATATCGTGTGAATAAATCCAATATCGAGTGTTCGTAAAAGAGAAACTTTTCTCGCGGTTCGTAATAGATGTTTGGCGGTGGATAAATTAAATTTTCAAAAATGGCAAATCTCGTCATGCGAGAGTCTATTAATAGGTAACTTTGAGCTTGGAGGTAGCCGGTCCACGTACTAGCTACTGAAACTAATCTCAAGATTAATAATGAAATTATATCAATTACACCAATCACGACCAAAGGACATAATTACCAAATTACTTCTACACAAACTCAAAAAGCTAATAAACTTAATGGAGTTACAGTAATCACAGATACGAAAATAGAAAAAAAAAATGTACCCTAATTTTAATTTCTGCTCTTAAAATAATCTTAATCAAACACAAGGGTAATTTAAATTTATTAATGCTTTAAAGCACTCATTCTTTATATTTACTTTTAATTTGAAATTTTCATGAGAATTATAGGATCTCGCAGTCTAATAAAAAAAAAGTAACCACTGCGTGGATTCTCTCACTGAACTTGATTACTTGAATAATAAACGACTTCCCATCAAGAATTAAGACTCGGCTTAATAGTTAGTTAAAGCTACAATGGGTGCGGTTAATGGAAGATTAGCCACATTGCCAACAAAATTAGGTTCTGTGTCTAATCTCTGGATTATTACATCATAAAACTATATTCCCAATGGCCGCAAGCTTTACAGGGATTGTGGTAAAGTTCACCCAACCTTTTTACATCTCCCTCGATTCAGTTATAAAGCTGTGAAAACACTGAAAGGCATTTAATATTTTATTTCCCACAAAAACATAATTTTTCAATCATATTATATTTTATAGGTTCTAAAGATTTTTTTTTTCTTGATAAGTATTATTCGATCGACTCAGCCGTTCATCCATCATCATTGCACCTGACCTATCCCCAACTTCTTCTTCCAACGGTAAAATCATTCAACCAGAACGGACATCCTCTCTTCCATGCCTCGTCTTGTCCTGACATCATATTCAACTCCCAATTTTTTTTTATTGCTATTTTTTTTCAAAGAATCTGCGTAACGTAATTCAATTTTTCGTTTTATTGATCTTACGATTTGGTTTTTTAATTTTGCAAATTGCATCAATTACCATTTTAAATTTTTCTAATGTTATTTATGTAGAAATATCAAATTTAGATTTTGGTTTTGTAATTTGTTTATCTAACAGTGTTTATAATAAGCCTATAATAGCCCTCATGAATATCAAAAATCTTCTTATAATGATAATAATGAAATATAAAAGTAAAGTGTGTTATTCTATCGTTTGTAAACATTACTGAAAGTAAAAATTAATTCTTGGCTTAAATAAATGATGTCAAAATGTAAGTCTGAAACATCGGTCGATAAAAGACCGTGCAAACAATATTGATTCCCATTTGGAAATTACACTGTTTAATATCTAAGATACAATAGTTGAAATATAAATTACACATTTCCGTAAGTTAAATATTTTGCTTTTATTTATCTAATTAGATATTTCCGCCCTCAATCACACATTTTTTTTTTCAAATTTGTCTGCTAAAAGCTACAATTCAACCCACCAACGTCATCTATTGACACTCTCCATAACTAAAAAGAAAAATCGATTCCCTTATCTCAATTGAATTAAGTAAACATCATTCGAACAAAACCTTCAATCTCTTCTATAAACACAGAACTAGACATCAACTTTTTACTAATTTTTTCTAGCAAATCATCAGGGATCGAAGCGGGATTTAAACAAAACTTAAACTCCTCACTGGGATTTCTTTCTCCACCAGCCGACTCTAACTTCGCCGTGAAGTGCATTTGTCGATACAATTCAGTTAAACCTTCAATTTCCTCCCTCAAGTTCTCCTTTGAGCCGTCAAGAATTCGCATGAGCATATCGGTCAAATAGCCCACCACTTTCTGATTGCCATTTGACAATAAAGGACTTATTTCCTGACAAAGTAACGCTTGAAAGTGTCTGTACAGTTCGAATAAACATGGTTTCTTCGAATCCTTTTTAGAGGGTACATGTGGTTCTTGTTCTTCTTGTTTAGTTATGGCAGCGACAGCTTCGCCGATAATTTCGGTAAAATCTTGCTGCTTCGATAGGGCGGCAACTACCGAATTTATCCAATTTTCAAACGTTGGTTCTGTGTTTCTCCGTAGCAATACGACTTTTCTACCGTAATTTCGTCTGGATCTGAGGTACGATTCGATTTGTTCTTTATCCTTAGTTGTTACGCATTTGGCTAATTCTTCCGCGTTGTTGCATCCGAACGTTTTCACAGCTAACATCAGTTCTTGTTTTTCTAAAATGGTCCAAAACTTATCTTTCTTCTCTTCGACTTTCGGTTGAATCCCCAGCAGTTTTGGCGGTCTTCGTTTTCTTTTACCCGCAACTGGTACCGGCAAATCGTTCGATGTTGACTGGTCCGAGTCCATTGTAAAACGCTTTCTAAGAAGTAATTTCGTTAATTGTTTGTAAGAGAATAAAACCGAGAAACTTATATACCGTGTGCAAAGGGTTAAATCCTACTGAGATTCTTCAGAAGAAGTCAAAACGCACATATATAACTTTATGGAATACACAAACTCAACGCCATGCTTACGTTTGGAATGAGAGATGCAGCGATCT